>WURS02293651.1:0-39587 GCA_011762765.2 Rhinocypha anisoptera
TTTGAAGAGGGATTACAGGTAGGTGTAATTGCTCATCAAAAACCTACCTTAATCGGTAGATTACCCTTCATCATCATAACTTATAAGCAGGAATCGCAACAAGGAAACACTATATAGTAGTTTCATTTTGTAAAATGAATTCATTTTTATCGGTAACTGAAAATATATTAAAACCGAGAATTTAATTGCTTGATGGATATTTAAAGTGGATGCTCTTCCCTTTACCTATTCTCTGTTTCCCTTCTCGTTGTATCCTTTTCTGTTCTATCTCTCTTTTCTCTCTCTCGCTCTCTCTCTCTCTCCTCTTTCTCTCCCCAATATAACAGCGCTTTGAATTCTCGAAATCGGCTTGAAAGCTCAATCCACTCCGAACAAACGGCCTCACCGTCCCTATCTTCACTCACTTCATTAACGTAATTTGCTCGAAAGTAATTTCGTGGAGGAAGCTTAAACTCTTCCCCCCCCCCCCCTCCCTTAACGCCCACGGTTAGTGGGCGGCTGGGCAGACATGAAAGACTCGCCCCGTCCACTTTTGTTTGCTCGAATTATTATGTTCCGAACCCGTAATAGGCATTTGAGAGGGCGGTTGTACATTTCGGTCACGCAACTGGTGGAACATTAGGGCCACAATGTGCGGATGGGCTCCGTTGGGATTCGGACTTGGGTGAGAGGCAAAAGAGACTAATGAAATGTATCCTAAAGGTGATAGACATGCATGCCATAGGGGAATGAATGTATAATATTCCCTCTGGACCCCGATTGTTATCTCTCTGGAAATCCGCTAATATTATTAATTCCTATTTTCTTGTCTCTCGAACAGGCAATGATTAATGGAAAACGGCGTGGGTCTTGTAACTTGTCTTAGTGCGCAGTGCCTAAACTGAAAATGGGAGAATACTATACCGTAATGCCTCGAGTTGAAGAATTATCCTAAGTTTCTATAGGTTCAATACGAGCGTTCGATTTTGCAATATATTTTAAATATCTGACTTAATATGTGTAACATTAGCAGTTTACGAAGCTTTTCGGGTTTTCTACTAAATGGGGGAGAGTCGAAACTTGAAATATGGATAAAATAAAAGTTACTTATATAAAAATATTGAAACTTGAAAATTTAGTGGAAAAAATGATTTGTAGGAAACAACTTTTCAGTAATATTAAGAAGAGATTTCTTTAGGCAAATAAAAGTAACTTTTATGCCTACCGGTTGTTCCACATAAAGGAATAATCAGTTGGTTCCTTAGATAATTTCTCAGTTCTTAAATCGCCCAAATGTCAATCATTTATTCGTTGCTTACGCTCAGCTGCTCAATTCATCAATCTCCCACTTTATATTACTCTGAAACTAAGTAACTCGCTTCATTTCACCCTAGTTTTATACTTCTCCGTTGTAATATAAAATAGAATTCCATGTAATAAAGGTAGAATTAGCATGAATGAAGATGGTTATATTATGAAATGTTAAATTTTCGATGAGTCATTAATCCTCTCCAAATCTTTTACAAGCTGCTTAAATTTTTTTTAAATTCTTTGAAATTGATTTGTAGCCCTTCTCTTTCTATGTTGATTGCATTTCAGTTGTTCATAAATATTGTGCCTCAGAATGCCCAAAGATGTACAATTTTTTGTGCTTTCAGATACTTGGTTCTCTTCTACTCAGAAAATCTTTATTGGTCACTATTTTTGCAATTTATTTTAATTTTCAATCAGAATCTACGTGTTTCCCCGCTTCTAATCTCTTATTCCGTGCGGACGACATCTTACGAGTGAGTCTTGACCTTAAGAAAATTATCATGTGGAAGTTTTCCATTTGTTTTCCTATGTTCAAAATATCAAAAAAAATTTTTACAGGATGAAAAATATTTCCTCTAGATTATTAACATTCTGCACTGATACATATGGATATTTTATTTTAAATGAGTCATAGTTACACAATTGAGTTAATTAACTATTTTAATTTACGCTCTCTTTATTATTAGCCACCTTTTATTCTTGTGCAGCAACAAACTTTCATCTATAAAAACTTTTTCTTATTCATTCTTAACGCTGCTTACAGTTTCGACTTTAATGAATACACTCGACCTGATGGAGCGTCTTCTCATTTAATGACCGTCAACACGAGTGCTCCATTTTGATTTTAAAATAATAAACAATTTTTGTACCCATCTAGACACCTATCTTTTCTTCCTAAAGTCGCCCTCTAGGCTTGCACATGTCGTCGTCATTCTCCATTAAACCAACGATATATCTTCATTTAATTGCGTTACGTGTCACTAGGATAAAATTCTTCCTCAGTTCCGGCGACAGAGTTTCTGTTTTTCTGAGTTATTTCATATCCTTAAAAAATATTTGTTTCTATTCGTTGTTTGTTTATATTATAAAATATGTTTTTTTCCCTTTGACTATATTCAATTTTTTGTGAATTTGTTGTGGTTCAAATAGTGCATAACATTAACGTATGATGAAAAAGCAGACCTAAAGTATCTTTTTTCGTGCACATATCGGTCTTAAAAACTTCGCCATTGCTTGGAAACAATATATATATATATAATTTCCACTACTAATGTAATATTACCATCTCTACATAAAGAAAGATTAATAGTAGTTATATTATGTGATAAATGCAAGTCGTTAAATAATTTGTAAATAGTCAATGCTCTGGATTTAAAAAATAAAAATGAAGCATAGTAGAACAGGTGAAATTAATCGCAAAATTTTCAGGTTCTAGGTAATCAGATTGTAAATGTAGTTCCTTGATTACTTTTCTAAGTAAGCTTTTGGGTGAAAAGCATTTCAGATATTCCAATATGCTCCTCCGTGTAAATTAAGACTTATGTATTGTGATTATATATATATATATATATTTATATCATAGTTTTTCAATATTTAATGGTACATAACGGATTTATTTGTAGTCTCTTTCCTCACTTGACTACTCAATACCCCCGAAACTCAAGATGTCCAAGAATTTTGCTCAACCAACAATTTTAAACTTATGTAACTAAATAATTGACTAAACTTTTCGGGTGTATTTAATGGGTATTTTGTCATTAAGAGGCAAAAGAATTTTATAAGGTATGTTGATTTTCGTTCTCAAATCCATCAAAATGTAATACCCGGGGGCTAATAATTTGCATTAATTTCACAATTAGTTTCACCAATCGTCAGAAGTTGGACGGGTAAGCATTTTGGGTAACTCTCGCCGGTAACCCAAAGATCGCTGTTTCGAGACCCACCGAGGGCATGGAAGTAGTGTTCCTCTATACGGTTTTTTCTGTGACCTTTGAGGTGACGAATGACCATTACAAGAAATTAACTTAATATGAGATTTTTAATACTTATCGTCGCAATATTTACGATCGTAGCCACTCCAGAATTAAAGTACTGTGGTTCCTTTAAATGCAATGTATGACAAATTTACACAATTCGCCTGCTCATTTCCTCTCCTCTGTTTAATATATCCTCTATGGTCTCGTCAGCTTTCGTTAATTTTATATTTTAAGTGTAGTCCAAGTTATCTCTCCTATCATAATTGGTCTAATAACAAGTTTGGGCACTTATATTATAGGCGATCGACCTTTTTGAGTTTCCATAAACATGTACTTTAGGCTGATTTAATCTTAGTATTATAAGGAGAGTACATGATGGATGCTTTCGCACAGATGTCAACAACATATAGGGACACAATTTTCTTGGAGTTTTAATTAGATGATATAGGCAAGGAGTAGAATGGTTATATAGGTAATTTAGAGATACTAAAACAAAAGAGAAGACGCGACGAATTCGCGTAAATACTTGGTAAATACAAGAAATATTTACTGCATTAGATTTACCACTCGACGAGCATGACAGAACGTAATTTAAACAGAAGAAATTATTTATATATGCTAAAATGTTTATATATACATCAAGAAATTAATAGTTGAAACAAAATAGCGAAATCTTTGTCCCTGCGGAAACGGAGCACAAAGCTATCGAATATTGTCCAATTAAAAGTCCTTTTAGCGGCAAATTTTTTCATAAAACTCCGTTTGTTATCCAAAAGTTAATCCTGCATTGATAAATGTGATATTTTGACCGTGACAAACTGACAGAAGAACTGACGAAAGATCTAATGCTCTACCAGCGCATATGGTGAGTAAAAACATCTCGGGTTTTCCGTCGTCTGAGTGTCTCCATTACAGTCAACGTTTCGATTCCCGACTCGGTCATCATCCTCAGGGTTTCAGAATGAACCACTGACTCCAGACCACCAAAGTGATGGAATCATACATAATAAAATTTATAAAGAGAAACTTAATGGGCTGTCTCTGGGAAAAAAGGGCTGATTGAGAAAAAACTCCTACATATTCATTAGTTAACCTCCTATTCTGTTCACTGTAATTGCAAATGCGACATCACATGGAAATACGTCTTCTCTGCCATTCTCGCTCCTTTATGTTATCTATTATACGTATGGGGGTTAATTTAATATCAAAGCAAATGGATAAAATGGACATGAATAATCGGCAATAACTCCACGCCAGATGGGGTGACTAAAAATCGTTTCTTCAATAGATCATTATAATTAAGTCCGGAATTTTCCACTCCCTTCCCTCTAGTGAGAGAAACATGAAACATGTGATCTCCATTGTTACCCCGAATGTGGATCGAATTCTGAATGACGGGGGAAACCGGGGAAATTGCACAACAGTTTAAAATACGGGCATACAGCGAATACTTTTGTACAGACAGATGACCGGACAAACAGACGGTCGGACGGACAGAGAAAAAAAATAAACGTAAACTATGCGTACGATATCTTAGCTCATTTGCATTTTATAGAAATATAAGATATCATGATCATCACAAGTTATCAGTCCGAAGATTGGCCTGTAGCACCTCCCCAAAAACCAACCTGTCACCTGTCAAACTCCTCACGCACTTGTAGTTCCAAACTTCTCCATCTAACTCCTCTTCTCTACCTAATATTATTCTGTCTCAAACACGATCATTATTCTATCACTAGGGTTCTTCCCTTTTCAAAACATCCTTTTCCATTAGGTTTTCATCAGCTGACATGCCTAAATATCTGTCCTACCAGTCTCTCAATCCCAAGTGTGTAAAATTAATAAAGCGGTTAAATATAACGACGCTTTCCAGACGTAGGATATAGAACTTAAAATATTAGAATGAAACGTAAATTTTCTCATCCGTGATTTTATGGAAAATTTTCATTCCTGTTAATTACGGTTAACCATCGTGAAATCGCATTTCATAAATTCACTATTTGGGTTAAAAATCATTAGAGCAAACACTTAAGATAAATCCTATTACATAATTGACAGTATTTGAGCGGCAATAGACCGTAAAAATCAGAGAAAGATTAGTAATTAATTGAAGTAGGAAAAATACGGTGGTCCGTGACAGTCCTAGGGATATGAGTTATATGATAGATTATTAAATCACGAAAACTAAGCCATTTGAGTCGAAATAGCTAAGGAATCAGAAAAGAAAACCCTGTATGGGTTACCTATGATTGGATAGAAAACAAATAGGTGAATAAGGAAAATTCTTAATATGGTAGTAGAATAAAGAAGGTTCAATGAATATTTACTGTATTTTAAGTAATATTGAGTGTTACGGAAGTAGAATGTTACTTGAGTGAGTTAGGAATTATATAATATACCGAGAGTTTAAGGTGGTTGTAAAAGAAAAAAGGCGATAGCATATTATGCCTTTGCATTATTATACTGTTTTCCCGAAGAATGCTATACTGAAATTTGGTTTACCATTTCGAAAATTGATGTACAAGAAATCAATTGTGGTAGTCATGAAATGTTACTGATCAAGCCGAACACTTGCTGCACTTGTCGAGTGTCTTTATCGCTCACAGGTTTAATAAAAGAAGCAAAATATTACAATTTAAAAAATATTAAATGTATATTGAATCTTTATATGCGTTTTAAAGGGCCTTTGAGATGGGCGAAGATTAAATATCTTTTCATTTACATTCAAAATGAACTGTTCATTTTGGATTTCCGAGATTTAATTAAACATTTTTCTCAGTGTAAACCTTTCGTAAGTCACGCGCTTAAAGAGAAAGCAAGTTTAGCTAAAGATGATGACACTACCGACATTTCTGAAGAGGTTATCTAGTGCATCGTTTTAAGCACAAAGTTATATCCTCGGAATAAAACCTATGGATACCTTGAAATACTATTGATGACTTATCTTTCTTTCCGTGAATTTGTCTCTGGGTAATATATTTCAAATGCATTTGCTAAATCTGTAGGTATTTTTTTATTATTTAGCACAAAGAGTGTTTTAAGGCAAAGTATTACTACTTTTGATTAAATTTTTAATCCCATTCAACCTTGTAACAATTTTATAAAAATACACGAGAACTTCAAACAGAATCTTGAACTCTATGCTTGTTTTTTCGCTTAAAACACCACACATGATATGCGAGGGTAATAAATTAGATACGTTAAACTATCCTAGAAAAAAAGTAATTCTTTCACAGTTAAATTCTATTAAGCACATACAAAATAGAATTTATTACTCTTGACAGTTTGATCTAAAGAAAATGCTATTATTGTATTGATTCGATTTTATCTAGATTGCCTCACGTAAATTTCGACCTATAATAATAATAATTAAAGGTCTGTATTGGGGCGATCTTTATAGTCACAAAATATCTGATATTCGGCTTATTTGCGCAACCTCTCACCGATTCCATCCCTCTCTTTAAACCATTATACTTATAGTTTTTCCTTCCATTACATTTTAAAGGTGGTTTTGGTTCCTCAATATTTTCCTTTTTCTTATTTTTCGTGGTCTAAAATTGGCTTCATTATTATACAAATGAACTTGCCTGAGGAAAATATGAATCCAATATTTTGCGTGACAGCGCTTGCTTACATCGAAAGAGAAATATGGAATTAAACGATTTCATTATCGGAAATGATTTCCATTGGAATATCTCATTTGTATCACGCCTTTCCAGTAGCGGCCACTTTTATGAGGAATTATGAGGAAATGGTATCCATTAATGAAATATTTTTTATGATGGTGCAGTGGTTAAATTGATCCTGTACTTTACTACACTTACAACGGTAAGCTTTAAGCGCCAATGACGCATACTTCTCTTATATATTTTATACGTATGATGAACTGTATACTTAAAACTGTAAACCGTGACATGCTCAGTGATATGGAGATGCAATACCTTGATCGGACGGGAAGACGAAATTCGTTTCTGGCTGAAGCTTGTCACCCACACAAGCTATCCTTCCGAATGTTTCTTGAGGCGGAAAATCAGTCTTCTGCACACCAAACTTTGTGTGAAGTGCGCCTGTTTAGGTTCTCTCAGACACTAAAGAAAGCTCTCAAAATGGTTTCCCCTCATCCAGACAACTTGGAGAAGTTTTTGGCTGTCAGTAACAAGTTCCACTGGGTACAACTCTTCTGAAGTATCTAAATCAATGCCATGCCCTGATTAGTGGTAAGACTGGTGAAATGAGAATTCAAGTCTTGGATTGAGTGGCTGTGTGTATTCCTGGTGTCTATAAAAAGAAGACCAGATTAAACATGGTATTTCTATAAAATATCCTGTTCAAATAGTGACCTAATTTATTACTAGGGTAGGGTACGTTGTGTGTACTATCAATAATTCTCCGTAGCAGAAATGAAATGACTTGTTAGTTTCCAATAGTATTTAGTCGCTGTTTTATACTTTTTGAATGGAAGCGATCCAATTATAATGTCACCTATTTACTACATAACTTTAATTTTTTCTCGCGTTAATTTTTCAGAATTTTCTCAAATCCTGTTTCAAATTCTTTAATGACCACCTCTCCGACGGTTACCCAATGCAATCCAGATATATAGTTTGAAGGACATTTAAACTCCTATATATATTATATTTCTCACCATTTTTTGCGTACTATTGTATTTAGTTAAAACGAAAAGTTTATTATAATGCCTCGGGAAAAATTAAAATTAGAATCCAAATACCATATACCTGAGTCATCGACTTAGATATCTGATTTTCGATGGAATTGTTTCGGCAGTGAAGTTATGTTATTCCTGTTATAATTCTAACTTTTCAGCTATTGTGAATATAAATTTCATGTGATTAATAAAAACATAAATAGTGAATGTGAATTAGAGCTTGTTCTTGAATATAAATTGCTATTGCTGCCATATATTTCACAGAAAATCTTATCATTAGATGCAGTTGGACTTAGATGGACGGAAGAGAATTCTGGGTATGAGGCATTAATAATTGCTTATTACCCTGATTTACTTCCGTCATTTCACATTCTAACTTTGTTTTGTTTTCACTCTCGATAGCTTTTTAAAGTATTATGAATGCATGAATGTTTAATAAATTTGAGGTGATCCTTGACTGAAGGACGGAGAAACCACGTGATACTCCTATTTTTTTACGAGCCGCAAAGAATAAAAATAACCTTTCTCATCCTGATCATTTAAAAACTAAACGTCATCAATACCGGGAACTTTGATGGATAAAGAAATTTTTGGTTTAAGTACTCTCAATTTTAAGTATTTTATAAAATTATTGATAATAACCACCAGCTCTTGTTTGTAACAACTCTCCCATCTATCCTGTCACTTGCTGCTATTAATTTGCGCAGATCCGGAGTTTAAACTCTTCTGTCGCCTGTTTCTCCTACGTCACCCTTAAACTGCATCTGAAGGAATTCATTTAGATTTTTCCTCTTAATACAACATTTACTTAGCTTCTATAATGCAAGACGTGATATGCAAGTTTCCTTCTTCTTTTTTTAATTATTATCTGAAATCTTGTCTTCAACCGTTCATCAAATTAGATACTTCTTTTTTGAATATGTAGCCTTGAATTTACTTTTACAGCACCTAATCAAATGACCTCCATTTTTAGATGCATGTTCGGCTTCAAATTAGCCAGGTCATAATTTTGTTCAACAATAACGGTATTCTTTAATCAACTTTATATCTTATCTTCAGTCTTTCTATCATTATTTTTAACTTTATACTCCCTTTTATTAGCCGTAGGCATCATACTTTCCTAAAGTCGATAAAATGGCTCTCTGTGCTAAGAGGTATGTGTCCGTGTTTTCAAGCTTTCGATTTCTTTGAATATTTTAAATCCGATTTAATATATCTCTCGTTGTGCCTAATGTTTGTTATTTAATGCTCTCTTGGAAAACTATTAATCTAAAACTTTCCCTTCCATGTGACTTTAGTTTTTCACTAAGTACATTTTACCGCTGCTTCATTATGACCCCTTTGTCAACTATGCGATTCAATATGGGTGAAAAGTTCTCGGGTTTCACACCTGGTCAGGTCCTCCATGTTCCTCTCCAACGTTTCGATGTGCGACTCGCCCATCGTCCTCAGGGCTTCAGGAATCCAAGATCCCTGAGGACGATGGGCGAGTCGTACATCGAAACGTTGGAGAGGAACATGTAGGACCTGACCCGGTGTGAAACCCGAGAACTTTTAATCAATATTATTCGCCGGGAAAACATCAAATTTTACATATGCGATTCAAGAGTCGAAGCTCCGTTTTAAGAAGATGGCCTCATTTTCCATGTTTTGATTTGCAATCGATGTATTATTTCGTGATTTCAGACGGGATACATTTCTTCTAATGTAAAAGAAAGTAGTTAAAAATAACTGTTAAATGATATGTTTTTGTAATTTGATTTATGTAATGGAAATTGTAAATTAATATCTTATGTTCCCGTAAGAACTACGAAACATCAATATTTACGAGGTTATTATGACATATATTTCAGCCATTACATTCATGAAATGTATTGGCCTTAACGCAGGTGGTAGTTTCACTCTAAGGAAATATTCATTTACTGTAATGACAATTCCTTCTATTTAATATTATATTATAAACCAGCCAGGCTGCCACAAAAACGAAAATTCTTTAAGGTTAAACAATAATGCATGTTTCTCTGAGACTTCGCTACCTGCGTAACATAATAAAACATTAAAATAGACTGAAACTGTTTTGATAAAATTAAACAAAATCTGCACTCATACAACATTAAATGTAATTAATGCAGCATTAGCTCCAAGGACCTAGTCTATTGGATTGTTTTCGCTGTCGTTTAAATTATATCAGACACGCGAGGCAACACAAAGATTTATTTAATAAGGAGTTTACTTTCATGAAAATAGAAACACCTTATGCTATTCCGGGGTGTTAGCTGAACTAACCATTTTGGGTCACCAATCATGACAAAATGTCTATCAATCGGTTTAGAAGTTCTCCTCCATAGTTTTAAGACTTGATTTCCAGTGCTACTTGGTGGAAGCGATTCATGACTCAATTCACTAAACTAAAAATCTTGTATTTCCTCATATAATTAGTTCACCTACTTAAGTGAAATAAATAATGCGTGGAAATACAATGTGCAGTTGAATTTCGCGATGAGTTTCCTTAAACAATTCGTGCACATCATGTTCAGGTCAGACGTCTCGCGATTGATCGGATTGGAGGGACGAGTTTTGGGTTCCTTCTGTGTCGCATAAATTTATTGACAAATACATTTCAGCCATTGAAGTGTGAGGCAAATATTATGAAAGTGTTTACACTCTTTTTTTCAACCCTCATCATTCCCCGAAGGCTTAATTAAGATATCTATTACCTTGTACGCAACGCCTGAATTAGCTAAAAACTAAAATAAACTAATAAACTAGGGCTGTAGCACTTAAAATAATTTGCAAAATACAAATTTAACAATTTTAGAGAAAGGCTAACTTTTTTATTTTGGAATTGACGTAAAATATTATCTAGAGTAATTAAATAAAACACCTTTTACATTATGACGCTGTTCCATTAGAAGTATTGGATGGACATCAAACCATTATCTCAAGTTGTCTTTTTCATGAGTACCTATTCTCAAAAAGCGACAACAAATATTTAATTTTGAATATAACATTATGACCAGCATCATGCAGGGATCAGAAACCGAGTAAGGACTTGAAAGGTCAGGCCTGTATTAAGAATTTTAGAGAAAATTTCACTGAAATAACTATGTTATAGACCTTGATTTATGTACACTAACCATTCAAAATTATCAATGTGCAATATTCGTACGCCAAGGTTAATATAGGTCATCGAGTAGCACGCAACCTCCTTTGATTTCAAGGCCTGATGCAATTTGTTTTTTTTATTTCCACAGCATAGATTCGTCGACAGATTTAATAAGGGTCATCTCTTTGCTCTTAGAAGTACCCAATAAAACGAGAAAATGGACACAATCCTCTTCCCATACCTTGAAGGAGAGGTGATTTTCTTTAGGTGGTGTTCATTTTTCGACAGACTGAGAGACCCGTAAAAAGATGACTCATCGAAGGAAATCTCAGTTGATGATACGTGGCTGAGTGGAGTTATATAGCAATGCGCTGACGTCTGACGTAACTCCTCGTCCTGGAATTACCCGCTAACCACTCAAAATGGATATAACCCTCTTATTTCATCAACTCTTTGCATAATATACAAGAAGAACTTGTATATATTAAACATTTATAAGGATGTAAGAGCTCAACTTCCGTTTCGGCCGATGGATATATTGAAGTTATAAATAAATAAAACTTCAATGTCAAATAAGGATAACTCATGTTGGTCATACTGACTTTTATCCTCAGCAATATGATGTTGAAATGATTCCCGTTAGGGCTTTAAGAAATTTACTTAGGAATAATTACTCTAAGGTAGATATAAACCTTTTTCATCCATTCAGAAGCCGTTTTTTAATGAAATATTTCACGTAATTGGGAAAACGCATAAATGTTCCACTCTCCGCAATCAGTAATTTGCTCAGATGTGCGTAATAAAAAATTCAGCTTTTTCATACACGACTTCTGCTGTTAATACTCAATCGGAGGAAAACGGATGATGATTCCAAAGTTACGTATCATGGGGCTATTTCGTTGAGATGAGCGAAAGTCCTGTCTCCTACTCCTCCTGTCGCTTCTGAGTTCTCTGTTAATGACTATGATTACTTAGGATACCATCGGAAATCCCTACTCCAGTGAATAGCATGTTCAATTGTACTACAATGTTCAAGTTTTTAGATCAGTTAATTATGACGGACGTTGTAAAAAGCATTTTTAAATCCATAATCTTCTCATCCACTTGAGTATTCGTTCTGTATTTTTCTAAAATATCGTCAATGATCATGTTTTACATCCGTGTTGATTAAGGATTAGCAAGATCTACTTTCTTAGGAAGTGATTACATTAATAGCAGTTAAAAGATTTTAGTGGTTAGATTGTACTGACATTGAGGTAGGAGATATTTGTCAGTAATTATTGGGATCCTCCGTATTGCCGACATTATAAATTGTGGTACTGAGATCCAACTTCCAGTAGAGAAGCACAAGACTGCAGTAGGTGGGCGGTATACGATTTCAATGTAAGACGATCTTCGGCTATCTCCTTAAGTATCCTTGCAACTATTTCTCTCGGTTTGCTATTGTTTGTTTTGCTAAATTAAAATTGTGTAATTATTTCTGTATATTTCGTGAGCCAAATTTGTCTATAATGTGACTCTTTCGGTACACTAGTTCTGGTAGAGAAGCCTCTTGAAATATCGTTTACGTATATTTACTTTGCATACACCATCTATGCCATTTTCGCCTATCTCTCCTTTTAATGATTCTACAGGGTAGTTCGTTTTTTAGCCTAACTATTGAAAAATAAATTCGCTCTTTAACCTACATATTACATTTTCTCAGTATCTTTTTTACAAACACTAACATTTTATTTTCTCTTTCTCATGTTTTATTTATGCTGTAAATGATTTTGGGTGTAGCACTCTTTCTCCGAAATTGCATCACAATGTTTTTTTTCTAACTGAAATTTGAAATATTTAAATAACAAAAAGTGCCATATGACATTTATTTTCACCTCTCTAACATTTTAAACCGTCTTCTAAATGCGCTATATGGAAGCTGCTATCTATTGCTCGTTGTGCTACCTTGTTTTCTTAGGTGATCTGAACATGTTTCAACTTGCCGTAGCATCCGCTGACGCAACATTTGAGTTAAATCAATCAAACTTGTAACGCATTTACCTACCTGCATATTACCCTAATGCGCTATACCATAGTTCACATTTTGACAATGTACATAACATGAAGCTAAAGTTTCGCACGGTAATTGTAAAAAAATATATGATCACACTTTCTTGAACAGCCTTGCAGCAGCAATTTTGGCTCTATCTTTCTCATATCGCAGTGTATAATTTTGTTAATCTTTTACTTAAATTACAATTAGTCGTGAATTAATTTATTTCTTTTAATTTCTCAATTATTAAATCCACCCATCTAGCAATTGTCGGATCCCACATAACTCAGATTTCTATAGCATATTTACTTAGAGATTCTAAGTTGGGGGAACCTTTAATTGTCTAAGTTATTTAGCTAAATTATGATAACGAGTGCAATGAAGTTAATACAACACTAAGTATCTGGATATTTTTCCATGGCCGACCTGGGTTGTCATTCCGAGGTCTTTGTTCAAACAGTAGTATGCAATCTATTTGAGTAATATAAACGCAAAGCATTCAACATTTCAAAGGAAAAAAAATTAATTTGCTGCCTTTTAGTTGTATGTTGGGTGAATTGAATTATTAGGCTATTCCCATTGCTTCTTACATTTACTGAATGTTCTTATTTGTTTAAAGTTACCTAATGGTTTCAGGCGTAACTTTCAGGTTTCAGGGTTGTTATTTGTAATCTATTTATTTAGTAGAAGGTAACCGGGACATTTAAAATTAAAGAATTGAGTAGGTTAATTTACAGGATAAAAATTATACACAACGGGCAACAAACTACATAAAAATTGTGATTAGGCAAGTACTAGCGCAAAGTGCAGTAAAACTTATGAATAATAACTGTCTCATATCCTGTAATACTTTAATAGACTGGTATGATTTTCAATATTATGATAAAATACTGTAAGTGCTCAATGGAACGAATTGATCAAAATATACGCCGTCTTCTCACAGCGTTTGAGTATCTGTAGAAACATGGAACCAAAAGTAGAATAATCATTACTCTTTCAATTCAAAGAGGGGTTTGACTGCAGTCCCTAAATTTATAATATATTTTAGTTTTAATCGCCTGGTTATGGATGTCGTTTCATGCTCGGATTTTTCCCTATTTACACGGCGCATATAGTAGTACATATGGCCACACTTCAGGCACATTTTCTGTTCAAGCTGTCTTTACAAAGGTGACATGTCTTAGGCACCTTCAAATCTGCTTTTCAGCACTAGGTTTTAGGGCTTCTTATAATTATTGTTTTGTTGACTATAGGGAAATAAGAACTTTTTAATAACCTTTATGCTGTTCCCCATTCTAGGTAAAATTATAAAATTTGGCATAAAAATGTAATTTTTCATCAACAAGGCTGAAATTTACCCAGGATAATTTCTTTTACCAATATTACAGCGAGAATTACGTAACTGGCTTCGAGCATATCCGTTCTTAACTTCTTATCCGTCATTTTTTAAATATTTAAGGAAAATTAATTGAATTCATATGATCTGTGGAAATAGGATCCTTAGGGTAGCCAAATAATCTTTTTAATAATGCTCCGCAGGATTTAATTTTAGGTTATTACAAATAAAAAGAACGCCAAGTGTACGTTGCTCGCCCAAATTGAACTTCGGCATAAACCCGAGGTAAAATGTAATATTAAAAAAAGGAATGATCTAAAGTGAATTAAATGTTTTATGTCGAACATAAATGATATAAATAATGTCCGAATTAGTTAGAAGGCCAAAAAAGTTATGGTGTGACACGCCCTTCAGGTTAAAATGGCAAAATCCGACTCTTATATCTTGTGATTTATCGACTACTCTGTCATGTGCAAGACACTGAGGCAGTTGATATTAAGGGGGAGTGAAGGGATAAGATGGATCGTTGTGGACATTCCCCTCATTCTTATAGGCGTTATATGTCATTTTAAGTCAAAGGGTATAAATTTTACTCTAGAGTTTTTATTTTAGAAAGAACAAAATGTTATTCACTGCGTTTACTAGACAACAATTACTAACAATAAAAATACGGCTTAACCAACTGGTATTATAACTTTTAGTTCGGTTTTCTAAGTATCCTAGCTTTCCTTTCATGGAAATGATTGTGTCCTACTTGCTTGTTTTTCATTCTTTATGCTTGTATACACCTATCCAGTAAATATTAAAAATATTCGTGTCTATAAACCAACTTTAACACTACGTGTCTTTATCTAGCTCTCTAACTTTTTTCCGACGAGAGTTTAACGTCTTTTCCATGATATTCTGTATTGCCGTTCTATTTACCGTTATTTTACGAAATTCAGTATAGTTCTTCATATTCCTCCAGAATACATACATGTTTTCGGACTTTTTCCCTAAGTTTTTTCCCATGGTGTCACTTTGCTTATTGATATTTGGCATATATTTTCACGGCCGCATTCCCTTGCTAACTCCAAGTATTCAAGAGCTATATAAATGCAAACAAATTTAGTTATAGACAAAATAACATCCATTCCCTGGACTAGATTCGAATCCGCGACCTTTGGATCAGCCGTCGAGCGCACTTTGCTAACCCGACCTGCACATTTTTCGTGGTATGCTAGACCTCCTCAGTTAGTGATTCCCTTGCATGATCTATGTGCCCCTTGTATCCTTCCGTCCCTGGGCAGACAATACTTTAACCACTAGGAAATTGTGATTCTTGCTGGCATTTCTTGTCTTCGTCTCATTATCTATAGGGAAAAAACCAAGGCAGTCATATACAATTTTTTTTGCTAGTCGCAGCATTAGGACAGTTACTTCCAAGAGTGTCTGATATGAAATCCTCATATGTGATAACACCGGATTATGGTTTATAGAATAGGTTATTTTTTAAGAAAATTTATAATATTTAACCACTTCATCAATAATTTCTGCGATGTACTGTTAAATCTAAATAATTTGCCGTTGTATGAATTCCAGAAATCGAATCACGGATTTTCCCTTCACTGCGTTAAATATGTATACAATACATGTATCAAAAAATCATACTATATTTGAAGGGAAATATATCGGGTATTTAACAGTTTCACATATATTTTCCTTTCCCTTTCCTTGTCCGTCGCGTCAGAATAGATTAGACACAAATGTATAACACGGCACGAATGTATAACATAGCATGAATATTTGCTTACACCAGCAAGACTCCGGAGGAAACTTGCAAGCGGCACCTCTCCTTTCATTCACTCTTTTCAACGCCGACATTTTTGTCCAATGGAACCCAAAAGAATTAATACATTGCAAAAATACAGGACTATTCTAATTATATTTTTCATCGCAGTAGAGAAGATTATTTTTTTAGTGTTGGATAACATGCATAATTTATATTTCGATGCTGCTATTTACGATGAACAAAGCAGAGTTGATGCAATAGCCTCCTTATGATACGATTGCAGAGATTTCATTGAACTCCGCATTGGCATTTCACTACTTTGTTTCCAAGTCTGTAGAAGTAGCAAGAGAGAACTTAGAAAGAATAAAAAAAGAGGCCTTAACCTTTAAGCTCCACAAAATTAGCTATTACAAATCTCTCCCAATGGAAGGTGTGAAATGTTCAATGAGCTTTCCCCCTTGCTGGGATAGGTGACTATTCCTGGATCAAGACATACACTGCCACCACACAGGAAAGTATTTAAAAAGATCCTTCTTTGTAAAACAACATATGTTATAGTACCTTTACCCTCGAATTAAATCAAATCTACTCTATTAAATCGCGTGAGAATCTCAGCCTCAAAGATAATCATCATAAGGACATTTAAATAAAAATGAAAATAGGCTTAATTTTAAAAAATAAAGCTCACTGAAATTGTTTACTTCATATGACTAAAATATGTATAAGCCTTCTGGCGTATTAGGTCTTTGCAAAGCAAAATAGTCGAGTGGACACTAGGCAGCCTTTGAAGTATGACTGCTTTGTAGTCCTAACTTTGCTTACTTTAAAAGTAGGTATTCTACTTGAAATTTTATCAGACCTTCCAAATTCGAACAAAAAAACGTAAAGGTAACCCATAACATAATATATGTTGTAACCCTACGTGCTATGATCATGTTGTAACCCTACGAGCTCAATCAATTGCCACGAGAAACGGGTGCATTAGGAAAATAATAGATGGTATGCTAAGGAAAAAAATCGCTAGGAAAACGGATTACATGTTATATAAACAAAAGTGCGTGATGAAAATAAGTTTCAATGGTGTAAACACCCATACAATATACAAACATGGTGTAAACACCCACAGAAAATTGACAAAATCTTCCAGAAGGACCAATTTAAGGTGGCCTTTTGTAATAAAGATAATTCAAAGACTTTATTTAACAATACCAAGGACAGGTCGGATAGGGAAAAAAAGAGTGGGGTGTATAAATGGAAGTGCAGGGACTGTGAGCTTGACTACGTGGGGCACTCAGGCAGATCCTTCCCAGCAAGAACAGGAGATGTTTCCGTTATGGAAACACCTCCCAAACGCACTTCGCGAAGCATCTACGGGAGGAAGGACACTCGAGTGATTTCCAACTGGAGATACTTCACCTGACCGAGATGGGGCGCAAGATGGAATTGGAGATAAAGAGACACCGGAGAAAAGGACCCATGGCCAGCGACAATATATTTGAAAACTACTCCCCACTGCGAGACACCGCCCTGGGTCTCGCTGGCGCAAAGTAATTAACCAACCACCAGACCCCGGACATCCCTTCTCCCTTCCCTGCCCACTGCCTTACCTGGGTGTATATAAATGACTGTCTCTGTATGATCTTTTGTACCTGAAGATGACGCCGTAGCTTTGAAACTAGTTTCTAAAAATCTTGTGGAAAAATACGTAGTATGTAATTGTTACTTCTCAGAAATGGATTTCCACAGAGCTCTACCTGAAAATATCGAACCTTAGGATAATTTAATTAAAGTCAGTGTATAGTTAAACTACGTTAGATAATGTTCATATCTTCATAGATTATATGCACTTACAAGATATGTATTTACACAAGGCCATTGGCGTAGGCGTAATCAGTTTGGCTAAAAAACCACACACATTTCCCTTTCCGATACATCTAAAACATTTTATGTTCAAGGCAAGGATAACCAAAGTACGATGCCCAAAGATATGGAACCAGAACTGAAAATGGAATATGCGGATTCTCATTTTCTATTTCCCATATGCTTTAAAAATGGTATAGAACAATCTTCCCTCTCTATGTTGTTTCTCGCTTACTCTATATTGAGGTAGAGTCTAAATTATTAAGTGGTGTAATATAAATTCCATATTGAAAAAGAGGGTCGAAGAAAATTCATGAACACTGTCAACGGACGCAAATGTGAGACCGCGACACAGATGAGGAAGAAGGGATGTAGGTGGACAGGGAGAGAAGGAGTCAACATAGTGAACGCATGAAGGGAGTTTGGGAAGAAAAAAATAACGCAAAGAAGTCACCGTGGAGGGATTAAAGTTTGAACGCTCTCTTAAACAGGGAATAATCGTAAATAATATTAAATTCCATAAATGACTATAACGAATGGCAAAGGATTACCTACTTTTCCTTTACCCGATTGGCATATGCCTTTATCCATACTATCAAACCTCCTTTCTGAGCAAAAACTACACTCTCCGAGCCTCCAAAGAATAATATCAAATATTGTATTATTAAAATCAATGGTTCTATTTTAAACATTTAGTTTTTATGCAAAAATTCCGAAGACGCCCCCTTTCTTGTTATGACGCCTGCTTTTTAGTATCGATAATATTTTGAAAATTATATTTAAAAAATTGGGAATTCTTCTGTAACACCAATCCCGTATATAACTTCATTTTTTTGCTGTAAAAATGACATAGAAAAATCCTGCATTCTATTTTCTTGTTTTTAGATATAAACATCATGTGC
The DNA here is from genome assembly GCA_011762765.2 of Rhinocypha anisoptera. NCBI lineage: Eukaryota > Metazoa > Arthropoda > Insecta > Odonata > Chlorocyphidae > Rhinocypha > Rhinocypha anisoptera. The sequence continues at coordinate 18,946 of WURS02293651.1, forward strand.
CATTCCTGCTTGAGGATGTTTTGATTTCCATTTTGCGTACCAACATTGGATTTATGGAAATATTTTCCTATAATCCACTCGTTTAAAGGTATATGAGTTTTATCTTTAAGAAATTGCATTATTGGTTTTCCATTTAAATAAATATATAGCATTACAAGCACCACATTTTATGAATAAATTACTATTAATTCTTTTCCAAAAGGAATATTAGGGTGTATTGAATATTTCCTTAAAACAGAATAAATTGAACTTGGAGTTTTCATCTCTCCTTCACGTTTGCAAAAATGTCAACGACCAAACTGAAAATATTTCCTGGAGATCCAACTACGTATGTACCTTTCAAGTGGTGACAAAAATCTTCAAACATGAGCGCAAAAAGTCTGCAAGTATAATCATCTCTTTGAAATCGGAGAAGCTTATATTCATAAAAAATTCTTCTTTGAAATTTTTCTTTACATTTGTTAACCTTCTCTCTCTACGAAGATATAGGATAAAATTTGAGGAAAATATCGGAGATAGGCTCGAAAAGGCCTTAATTTTTCTTTTTAATGTTATAGAAATCATTGAAAATATTCCATTTTATTCATCTTAACAGGTAGAAAAAAGACTGTTATGAAGTATTGGTTCTTGTGGAAGTATTAATTTTGTTAATTAAGTTTTGAATGTATCATTCCTAAAAGAAACAATTTTAGGTGATTATTTTTTGGAATAATAGAACTTATGAGCATGTAACTAGCAGTTATTTTTCGAATAAATCTAATTAGAATAGAAATATTTTCTCAATTTATGATTAACGCCTTAGTTAGGGAGCAATTAAATTGTTTGTCAAATTGTAATTGGTTCGAAAGTGACGACAAAAGAGGGTTAAAATATTTGTTTCCATTTTTTATGCGTAGTTCTTTTATTAGTGTAAAACTAGAATTCTTTTAGTGATCAACTTTTATTTATGGGCTGGCAGCTTGCTCACAAAGCTAGACGGTGGAATACGCTTTCATTTCCACCACAACGCAGAAAAAATCCTCTTCGAAAACGGGCACGCTCTTTTTCGAAAACCTTTTCTGAAACGAGAAACCCTTCGGTATCCTTTTCTGAGTTAGTTTTCGGTCCAAAAGAAATTCCCTCAGTATTCATAAATTGCTCAGCGAGAGAAAGAGAAAAATAGGCCGAATTTCAGCCGAGGGAAGAAGAGTGGCGCTCGCACGAAGGAAAGGAGTATCTCACTAAGGCATTAGTATACTTCAGCTTTAGTTTGAGAGCAGAGGGCGGTATTAAAACGAACCAGAGTCTGCTTAACCTTAACGGGCCATCAAGTCGGCATCTGTCACCGTCTCCTCTGCTGCTCTATCTCCCGCCGCCTTCTCCCCCTTCCCTGCCAACACCTAGCTCCCCCCTCCCACTCATCCTTTTTCCTTCTTTCGCGCACGACCAATCAACGCCCTCCGACGGGCTTTTTTTCGTCCCCTCTCCTCTTATCTTTATCTCCTTTCATCAAAATTTCCCTCAGTTTTTCGGGTCTGGTCCCTTCCAATTTTTCATTCGGTTCCTTTCCTCATTCCCTCAGTCCCCACCCACCCGAAGGGCTGCTTGTCGAGGGTGGTCACGGTTCATGGTCGAGGATCGTTCTGCAAGGTTCCCACGACTTAAGGAGATGACAGAATACTTTTCCGATTAGCATTTCCCATTCGAGTTCCTCGGGAACAGCAAAACCAAATCAATTGCCTCTTTTTCATTCCCAGACCCCTCGTCCGCGTCCTCAATTAGTGCACTCGCCATTATTTCTCTGTAATATTGATGTCACTTTGTCCTGTCTTCGGGCAACTGTTTGCGTGTGAGGAAAGAAGGTTTTGTGATCATGATATTTTGGATCAAATTGCTCAAGATATAGACGAATTTTATGTCATATATTAAAAAATCTTATTATCATCATCAAGCTTCAAAAGGAAATACTTTATTTTTCAGAAAGCTATCAAAATCCCGTGGTTTTCATATTTGATATTTGAGAATGTTTTCGATTTCACTCTTTGAGAACTCATCCTTCCCAACTTGGTGGCTCTTCTATGTTAAAAACAATCCCGAAGTTGATTCTGGCACGGGAAATCAAAAGGTAGAGAGTGATATATCGTAGGCCACAGTGGTTGTAATTGAGAACAATTGCGAGAATTTTAAATTTGTGAAAGTAGTACACATAATTTAGATGTCTCCATTTTACAATGAATATAAAACGACTATAAATTTTCTCAAAAAATTATTTTACATTCTATTTTTATTGCTGAAGATACAGTCTTTTTTTATTCCCATGAATCCATTCTTTTCACCACCTTTTCCACCGGAATTCTCCGGCTATCAGGCATTTTCATAACTTACATCGCTCTTGCTCTTTTTTCATCTTTTTTCTGTTTTTTTATGACTGAAAACCCGCTAACAACTTTCCAGACTTCACATGTCAGGAAAGACGGAGAAGATTTGTAGTCATTCATGAAACAGTTCAGTCGTTTAGTTTCCTGAGAAAGGAGCTTCTCGTGTCGCTTAAAGCCCGGTTGGTAGCATGTGACTTTGAAGTTGATTTAAAAATGTAATTTGAAATTCTTGAACAGATTGCATCTTTCACTTCTGACCCGAAGATGAAGAGATAATGTTTGTCAAAATATATTTGCACTGAATGTTGTAATATGCAGTCAGCATTACCTTGGAAGATAAGAAAAGCGTCTTACGAGCCTTGATCGCAATCAATCGACACAGATTTCTTTTTTATACGCTCTATTTGTAAAAGTAGCAGAGGATTTTCCCCAGCCAACTCGTTTCCGGCGATAATCTATCAAATTAAGGAGGTTGAAGTGAATTTAAACTATTACAGTGCTAATGATTGATACTGAAATAAATCTGTCTTGTAATCCTGCAGATAATTGCCTCTCTACACGTGCCGAAATCGTTCAATTTCGGTGATAGCTTAACTCTTTTTAATACCAGAGAATAAGATTTTTAAAAACAGAGAACAACGACGAATGAGGGCGAAAAAGATAAACGATAGTGTAGTTGTAATGATTTCCAAGAGCTCGATTATTTAATTCCTGAAGCAAATGCGACTTTCTCTGCTTTAATTACCGAGCTAGGAAGCATCGTTTAAAAGGAACTCTAAACCATATTTAATGCTACAAATGAGGTCTTTCTCACGTCAGATCTATAACGCTTGTTCGAATGCGTACATGGTTTCTTCAATCTTCCGCTCAACCTGTGGACGTGACATCCGTCACATGGGAAATGGCTCCTCCGAACCTTCTCCCCTCATCATGCCTCTTGCGACTCAAAAAGTGTCTCGTTTCATTTCATAACAAGAGCGCGTCTGGTATCATGTTGATAAGGTCAAGGTGTGCGTGTACAACTGATCCAATCTCTTGGCCCTAAGAGGTAGATCTTATACATTTCTGTTTTGCCCCGTTCCGTCTCACTTTTATTCCTTTTTTTTATTCCCTCCATCTTTTCTCATTTTACTCCTAGTTTCCACTCGATCAGTTTCACTCGCCACATATTTCATTTAACTTAATTAAATTATTATTTTACTGATCACCTAGTTTTTTCCCGTTTTAAGTATATGTGCTCATGTCAGCGGCAAAAAAGTTTTTATGTGGGGTCCCGTAACAGTCGTTCTTCTGTCTCTGTCGGAAGGCACTACAGGGCACTTTTTACCCATGCGAAAGTCACGGGGCGTCACGGCCAGCACAGGTCACTTTGGCAACCGGTATTTCATTTTTAGGATATATTCATATTCCCCCTTGAGTACTGAGGTAATTAAACGATTAGTTGTACTTGTATTTAAACTGGTAAACAAATGGCGTCCTTATTTCAGAGCTGACATGAGCTGTTGTTGAAACTCTTTCCATTATTCTAATTCAAGCATCACACTTTACTGGAAAGGACCCCTTTGTCTTTATAAAGTAATTTTCAAGGTGTTGCACAAACTTTTCAACTTTATTGAGAAATTAAAATTACATCACCATTTCATAACGTCACATTTTTATTTGCTATCTCAAATACTTTGTCCCTGGGCACATGGGTATATTCTGTCTTCTGGATTGCTAGTTTTCTTTTATCCTTTTTCTTTATCTATACTCTTTATCAAATTGTTTTTTAACTCTAAAAGGTGATTGGGTGGATAAATCAAATGATATGATCATGTTTGAGGTGCCCATCGGCAATGTTATAATATTTCAATTCATTCCATATGAAACCATCGTTATTCCCCTTATATTTGCAACTTTACTTTGGCAATAACCTGCAGGATTCAAGGAAAACACTCATCTATAAGGTAGATTTAATAGGCTTAGAAACGTATCTATTTTTAGTATTTTGAAGGAGAGTAAAACGGAAATTTCAGCTCAAAATGTTTCAGTTCATGATTATAACTGCAGATGCAAGATGTGAATCTCTGTGACTAATTATATTTTAACAATGATCATTTCTTACCAGAATTTAGTTCGAAGTTTATTAAAAATGTTAACAAATTAATATAAAGCAGGCCTTTTGAAAATGAAAAGACCTAGACACGTGAAACTGCATGGCAAATTTAGATTTCAGGGTGACGTGTTCTTCGATTCTCGGAATCTTCCTAAATTTCTTAAAAAAGTATCGCAATCGAGTGCTCTTCATGCAAACCTAATCCATTTGAAGAGGATTAGGTTAGATTTTTTCTGTTGCATGTTGTGGACGGGACTTCATCAAGTTGTGTATATTAAGTAAAGGATATTTCAGAAGTCTGTTTTGTATCTCTAATTTACCTAATGCATCTGCAGCAATGAACAAATAAGGGCACGCTATAGCCAGAAATTCTTGCCAAATCAATATATTTCTGGATTCCTTTCGTTTTTGGGTTTCAATATTCGGAGAATATTTGGGAAGAAATAAGTGAAAATACAACTGGAAGATGAGGTCACTTCTTCCTATGGAAGGACGAATAAGTAGGATATGTTGTAATCAATTAATATTTTGTCATATTATAACGTTTCATCCGAACTGTTTTCTTACACGAATTTTAAGAGTCGTGGTTTTCGTGGCTCCCTTACATATCCTGAGCTATCTTCATTTATTCAAATCTTTCTCGAACTTTTATCATTCCGCGCTGTCGGCTGTTTCTCTGGGTACGATAGAAGTTATTATTCTTCCTGCAAAAGTACCAAATAACTCCATGCTTTGAGATATCTTGCTACGTTGTGTAGTTTTACTGGTTAGATTTTTCAGTGTTCTCGGTTACGTTTTATAGTTCTCATGATGAGTCATTTGCACAAGAAGCGTGTTTGTACTGTATTGTAGTTGTATAAAAACTTAATTGAAACTGACGTAATGTTTAGATGTGCTGAGGTGTTAAATTTTTTTAGTTATACTCAGTGTTATGGATGACAATAGAGTTTAATAGTGGTCGTTAAGAAGTCATAAAGTTTCGGAAAGTCCATCATAACAACATTTCTCATTCATTGGGGTGTTATATCTTATAAATTTCTGCAGACTGGCTGCATAATTGACGGGTATCACGTGGTCTTGAACTAGTGAGATGGCTCAGTAAAAAATAGAAAGGTGAGGTTGAAACTATTCAGGAAAACATTATGGTTACTCCATCATGACAATTTTTTTCACATTCGGCTGTCTTAATTCGTGACTTTTAAACTAAAAATTGACAAACCTTTCTTTCTCAGTCTCTTTGATCACCTGATTTGACCACAGTAAAGTTAAATCAAATCTCAAAGGTGAATTTTCGAATGACTTGAGGCCGTAATGAAAATCGTTGGCGGCTTTTACAGCCTTTTACTTGAAGCCTTTCAGGACTACTTCCATGCAGGGAAATTGTTGGAACCAATGTAATTTTTTATTTTGGAGGGATTTTCTTCAAACGAAAAAAGGACCAATAGAATCTAGATAATAAGCCCTATGACTAAAACAATGATCTGCAAATATGAACGGTATGCAGAATTTGCGGAGTTTAATATAAATAACAATAAACAAAGTTATCTCTTGAAAATACTTAAGACAACACAATTTTGGCACTTATCATAGAATTCTATTTACCTAAAACAGCGATTATGAAGTCGTATTGTACAGTAGCGATCGTATCACTTTTTAAAATAGATGCTATGATTATTTTTCCTTGAGAATTAAAAAAAATGTCTCCTATTCATCGAAAACAGACATGAAGTAATGCAAAAGATAGTGCGTTCCAGTGAAGCATATAACTATATTTATGGAAGAATTAACGTTTGGTCCTGGTAAGGTCACAAATTCCTGAAAGATCAAAGGGCCAGAGGAAAAGTAGCCAACGTCCAAATAACAAAGACTTCTTTTCCCATTTTTGTGTTCGTGTTACGTTGAAAGTACTATTGAGAAATAATCGGGAAGCCTTTTCGAATATTATTTCCCAAGAAATGAAGACGGTCAAAGTATAGACGTGATTCATGGAAACTGCAGGTCTTGGCTCACTAACATGTGTGACTTGGCTGACAGTGAGAGAGATTAAGGCCTCCGCGGGTTTAATCCTTGCGTAACGAAACTTTTTTAGATTCTTAGCTAAACAAAATTCCCTTAGGTAAACGAAATTCTTGCGCAACCAAATTTAGGGTATATGTAGAAAAGAACCGCAAATATGAAAATATGAAAACGGAACGTTAAAACGGTGTTGTAGGCGGTGCTGCTGTCGCCCGTATCTTTTACCGGTATTCAGAGTAAATGGTAAAAGGAAAAATAATGACAACAAAGAAGTTTTCTAAGTCCACAATATTATATTTGAACGACCGGTTTCACCGAACAGTCGACATCTTTAGGACAATCATCTCCACCTAAAGATGCCGACTGTTCGACGATATCGGTCGTTTGAATAAAATATTGTTTTTACAAAATTGTTTTTTTGTCTTTATTCATCATGAATGTTCATAAAGTTGAGGTTAACGCCATTGAATTCAGACAAAGGAAACCTTCGACTCAGTATTTAAATTCGTCGAGGAACTGATTAGGCGGGTAAGATTTTCTGACGATTTGACAATCAGGCATTCAGCTAAAGAACTAATGATAGTGAATTACAGGACCAGTGAGTATGGCGATTTCGGGATGAAAACAAATGATGGGGAGATGAAAGAGATGAGATTTTTGAAAAGCAGCAAGGCAAAGTTAAGTAAAAGGATAGAAGGGAATAAGTAGGAACATTTGAAAAACGTCTACATAGTAATTAAGGTATTTTCTTTGAAAAAAAATTATTAGTGGCAGAGGCATTAGACTCGTGTTAGTAAGGTACATGTACAAAAAGAATGGAAGTTAAAATAAGAATTGTAAGTAAAGATTTCAAGGAAAGATTATTGAAAGCTCTGTATGGTTGGGAAACTTTGTTCTTTAGAAAAGAAGATGAGCAGAGATTGGAGGCTTTTGAGATATGGACTTGGAGAAGAATGGAAAGAATTAAATGGACAAAGAGAAGAATAAAGAAAGTATTAAACACGATAGGGGAAGAGAGGAAGTTGTCGGTTGAAATCCGAAAAAGTGAGTAAAAGTGAATGGAAATTTTAATGAGATATATTACAAATCTATAGAGACGGTGAAGGCAGTGATGAATGCAGAAAGTTATGTAAACAAGGAAGGGGTAGGGAATTATAGGCATTTTAGACGGAACGATGATGGGGTGTAACGTACTTAAAGGTGAAGGAGAGTTTAAATTCAGGTGAAGTATAGTAATTTTTAAAGTGCATTATAGACTAAGTTCAGTGTGTTGATCAAATAGACCTGGTTTTTGTCACTAAGGCATGGTCCCCTGGATTCGATATGATTAATCGAACGTAACGTAACGATTTAATAACTGTAAGGACATTTCCTTAAGTTATGGTGGAAAATGGATTCTGCTGGCAATATTTATTTTCATCTCACATTTATCATTGGGCGATCGTATTTCAAGATAAGGGTCCACCAAGATTTTTGGCTGGGCGTATTCGGAGACTGCCCAGGGGTCAGATTGAAACGGAGCCCAAGACGCAACCACACTAAGAACATTTGTTTCCCCGGGGCTCTGCAAATCACTTTATCGGATAACGATATTCCAGTTTTCTCCTAATACTTTTCAGACCCAAGGCCGCCCTTAGCCTTAAAATAGAGCTGGGATATTTTTCTTTTAAATTTGGCTTGAGAAAACGGCACATTCAGGCTAGATACTTTCACTCTAGTTGCATCTAAAAAAAATTAATTATTGGGTGTCTATATTGACTTGTGCCATCTTGTATTGAACGTCATCACATCTATAGTCATGTAGTTCTAAAAAAGTATGCATTTTATCGCGTCCCCTAATTACCCACGCCCTATTTGTGAGGTTGTGAATTAATATTTAGATGAATAGAATTATGCTGGAGGCATTTATTTTGATTAAACTCATGCACGTTAACGATTGTCCAGATACAAGGAGTTCCATTAACAATGTAATATTTGTGACCTGTGTGGTGAGGACACCATGTGAGTAAGTATTGAGCGATATCTCATTGATCCGTCCGTACGCTAGGTGTATTTCCATCTATTCTCTCGGTGCCTATCCAGACGCCGTTGTGAAATAAATTGCTCATCCCTAACCGGCCGTCGTTATTAATATTGCTAAACGCTTGATCGTTCAGTCACACACGCACGTCGTGCTTGGAAGAAGTCCGACCGTTGGTCAGAATTCTGCCGATTCCCAAGATTGCCCACGCGATCCCCCACCTTCCAACTTCCATTCTCCTCCCCCTCGGCGGTTTAAGAGATTGTCTTGCTTTTGGGCCACTCTTCTCTCTCTCTCTCCCGCCAATCTTCATCTGGAAGTTTTGCTGACCGACACTCCGGATAACCTCCTCATTCCATTTGAGCTCGCCCTTCCATCCTCTTCCCTATCGTCCTCTTCAGTACACACCTCGCTTATCACGCCCTGCCCTAACTCCTGAGTATTATGCATGGGATACCTTACGCCGTCTTAAATTGTCCAAGGACTAAAGGCATTAGGAAAAAAGAAATACAAATTTATTCTCCCTTCCCGATCTCCTCTCTTTTTTTTAGTCTTTCCTTCCCACCCTCCTCACCTCCACGATGGCCTTCCTTTCTCCCTTCCTCCCCTCCCCCTCGGTCAGTTCTCTGTTCCCCGGCTCCCTCTCATGATTTCCCGCGGGAAGGCGACCTCATACAACCACCGTCCGTCGGACGACTCCTCAGCTCCTCTAACCCTCCCTTTAACTCCTTCGTCCCTCTTACTCCCACTCCGTCGCCTGTGCATAAAACCCCAACCCTCCTGGTCTGCACGAATGTGCCGACCGGTTCCTGACCTTGTTGCAACACTCGTTCTCTAATCAATTAGCCCAGAGTGCTGGGAGCTCACTTCTCTAACATCCCATCTTTCTTTTTCTTTTCCCTTCCTCTTTCTCATTCTCTTTCGCCTGCCTTCTCAATTTTTTCAAGATGGTGTAAGATCCCGGGAATAGGCGGGGTGGTGGTTACGATGCCAGCTTTCGTGTCGTCTCGACCTATTCATGTCTTCTAATCCCTTTCTCTTATTTCATTGGAATTCCTCCCTTCTTCTATCATCTGATGTATACTCTTAAGATATCTGTCTTTCTTCGTGATTTCAAATTGTGTTGCAAAGAGCGCAATACACCTGTTCGGCCTCAAGTGGAAACAAAAGTTGTTTTTGAGCTTCTTCCCGCCTATTTCCTCGTTTATTCAAACTCATTGCTTATTTCGCAGTAAAGAAAAAAATTGGGTTGAAATCTACATTCTAATTCTTATTTTATTGCTCAATCGTTCTGGCACTGTTGGATTATTTATTTCTTTAGAGATGTGGTAGCTCCCTCAATAGCCATTAGCTATTTAAAGCGCATTATACTTCCTCTTGGAAGACGAGAGAGGCTTGAGGAAATTGGCTTGCTCACTATCAACTATTTCAATTTCGTATTAATTATCGCTCATATTTTTCTATGCAATAAAATGATTACTTAAAAGATTGCAAATGTTTTTTGCAGATTTTCTAGGACATAATAAGATAATAATAATTAGATCAGTTATTATAAATAGATTTGAACAGATAAATGATTTTAATAAATACCTTTATTACGATTTTTATTTTTGTAATTTATTTTTCTCAAAGTTGAAGATTAAGGGATATCCTATCTATATCATTGGGTTTTAATCTTTAATTAAAAATTATAAACACATCCTTTAAATCTTATCATACATTATAAAGGGCACAGTTACTGCAGAAGTAAGCGGTATCTAATTTCGTGAATTGGGCATAACACGCTTCCCTCTCTCAAGGGTGCGTTTCCGATTTCGATGGCTGCGTTTGACGTGTGAGCATTTTGCGGTCAATTGAACTTGATTAATAGCCTTCATGGGTGATCTTAGAGCATCCGTTGCGTCGTCATGCCTCCATTAAGTAAACATACATGCTATCTGACACTAATGAATTCACGAAGATTATAATTAATTTGTGGCTATACATCTCTGGCCATAGTGAAGGATCTTTGGGGGTATTCTCCGCGTTCTTTTTTTTCTAGAGGGACAACATTCCTGACAGATTTCTCTGGTGGAAAAACCTATGGTCCCTCGAAAGAAACTACCATGGAGAAAACTCTGAAAGATAGTTAACATCAAACACCCCGCAGAAGCCTTCACAACAATATCTCTGAGATTTTAATGAAAAAAAATAACTTTGCATTCCTTGTCTAATTGCCTCCGGTTCTCCATGTTTAGTTTTTGTAGCCCCAAATTAAAACAATCCGTAACCTAAGACATAGCTTAATATTCATCTCCAAAACGGCAATCGTTCTTTTCTTTCATGGAATGAAATATTTTTTCTTCAATAAAGCTTAATTTAAAAAGTGCCCAGAGCCCGCCAAAAACGTGCCCAAGGCAGTGCTAAAGAATGCCAGCGAGAGGTTGGAACTTTTCGAAAATTTACTTTCATCCTCCTCAGGGGCGAGGTCATGGATCGATATCTTTCAATTCTTGGGACCAAATTACATGCATCGCCACTTTATGTGACAATCAACGGATAACAAAAGGATCAAATATCCGCTCGCCTATCCTCCTAACCCCTGCTGTTATTTTCGGTAGCCAGCCGGACGAGACGTCCTTAGGCGACGGCACGATCCGGTTAGGATAGGATAATCTGTGGGACATGGCGCTCCCTCCTCACATGCCTCACGGGTGGTGTCGTGTCACGGAGCCATCTCTTTGCATGCGCCGAGATGGCCTCGTCGGGCACTACAGCGCGCGCGGCAGGGATTAAAGGCGATGAGCAAAGGGAGAAGGAGGAGGCCCGCCATCTCCTGGGAGCCCTCCCTACTACTCTCCATTTGGCGACCTTAATCTAAACGGATGGGTACTCTTCCTTCCATCCCTTTCTCCGTCCACTTCCACTCCGTTTGCTTTCTATTCTTGATTCGTTTCCTTTTTGTCCATGACTTTTTTCATGCCTCCGGCAGATCGCTGTGTTCGTTGCGTCAGCTTGATCCGGGATCTTTGTTCAATTCCGTCAGCTTCATGTAACTCTTGTATTTATTTTTAATTCTGTCATGCATGTCCACATCCATATTATTTCGTCACTTTTTATTCCCTCATTTTTCGTGGGATCATTTATCATGCATGAACACCAGACGAAAAGAGGGTAGATTCACAGGTTCACTACGCGGTAGATTCACAGACTGATTGAGATTATAGATTGATTCACGACGATTAGTAGATTAATTCAAACATTCAAGGAGTCATTTTGTGATTCATAGATTAAATATAGTTTGTATTGACGCAGAATTTCTTTGTAGCGGTAAGGGTATCATGATGATGAGCTTGTTGGGCAACGTAATTCAGCCGTAATATCGTGCTGATTAGGCGTTTAAAGCATTGCGTCAATCGTTACTTTAAGTAATATAACACTTGACCTATTTACATCTGGATACTGTGTGAATAAAATAATGAAGCCATATATAATAGTCAGTTACTGTGGATATTAGTTGTATTAAAAACTAATTACGCGTTTTATGTTTCACTTTTTCACAAGGCATGGGAAACACAACTAGATAATCAAGGAGATCAACATGAAAACTGCCTTTATATTAGTTGCTTTAAGACTTTAACTGTTATCTCTCAAGGCAGTGTTTTCGATTTATCTAATCGTAATTGCTACACTAATCATAGGCTAGACTTAATTACTGGAAACTCAATAGACTTACGAAGGGTAGTATTAAATTATGAATTTGGTTCTACTTATTTATCAGTGTCGATTTTACTTCCTTTTTTCAAAAGTCAGTGAGAAAACTGAGGCAGCCTCGAGTGAGAGTCTTCAATACGTCAGCTTTTGTACTAAGGACACAATAGGAAGGCTTTTAATGGAAATTCAGATGATATCATAAGCTTTCTACGATTTAATAATTTGTGGAGATTCTTAATTTTAAGGGAGCTGTACTTTTTTCCTATTTTTTAGAAGAACTTGTATTTCAATGTTCAATAGTATTTTCTCAGGGTTATCTCTCAGTATTTTCTCAATATTATGGTTATCAGAAATAATTCTTTATCAAGCCTTAGATAGATAAATAGATTTTTCAAATGTGAACCTTGGTACTGCAATATTTTTTTACTATATCTTTCTTAATCCTTCCCGTATGTAGCAATTCCTTTGCAATTGGTAAATCACTTGGTTAATGAACAGAGTGCCCGGATCAAGTTTAATTGACGCCTTTTGACACCTCTAGCTAAACCCAAGCTGGTTGTTTTTTTGGGTATAAGATATTCCTGGGAAACCTCAGGTGGCACAGGGATAGGAACTGGCCCTTCTACATTGATGTGTGAATTTTTACAAGCGACTTAGTACCGCTCTATCCTCACCTATCAAAAGATGTTAAGGTTAAACACTTGTATTTTTATTGGAAATGAAGGTAGACAAAAAATGGTAAACACGGCTAGTCGTTAGGAAGGTTGAAAAGTACAGAATACTCATACTTAGGGACTCAAACCAGGGTGTTTCGATAGCCAACAATTGGAAGGCGAGGCTTGAGTCCCGAATTACGAGTATTTTTCCCGTTTGGAATCGGTCCTTTTTTCTCCTCCCAACATTTTGTGTGCGTCCTTTTGTGTTCCTATCCTTTTCCCTATATCATATTAAATTTTTTTCGCTGGTTGGTGGTTCTTACGTGTGTTAATGCGTGTGTGTATACAAATAAATGTAACTATAGTTACGTCAACTTCCGGTGGACTTATTTTTCTTTCTGTTGCCTAGTTCCACGCTGATAAATTTTTAAAGTGACGAGCCGCTCTTAAGATGATATTCTCTCATTTTATCACAGTCCTCTTAATATGAGTATCTTTGCCGTTTTATCGGATGAAAGTCATAAATGAGTGTTTCATCATCTCTCTTTTATATTATTTTAAACCCTTCAGTGAATATAGAGTTTTGTAGGCCGCTGTTTAGGAGGTGATGGCGTTTCCACCTCTGCTCCGTTGGGCGAGTAAATAGACAGAGGGTAGAAAGAGCCCTAGGGATAAGGGAAGTTAAGTTTAAGAAACGGTGCGATGTCGAAAATAGAAGATCTGTAGTCAAAATTTGAAACGTAAGACGACCAGGGGTAGCGATTAAAGTTACTTACTATTTTCTAATACACTAGTACTAATACACCATTCTTGTTACCTAGAGCCACGTTTAATATTTGAATCATGTCTTCATTTAAAAATATATCGTTTTAGAAAATTGCACTAATTGAAAATTACATGAGTTATTTTATAATAAGAATTATACTTGTGTTATTATATTTATAATATTACTTGAGTTACACCCATGAATCGAATCTAATGTCCCCTTTTTTATCTATAATATTTGACATTTTGTGTTTCAGTAGTCTCTCCGCTTGTGTTTGATCAAGTGTTTTGTGACATTTCTCAAACTGTCATTCCATTCACTATTCATTCCTTTGAATTCTTTTCTTGACAATCGTCTCTCTTCGTGTTCCTAAAGTAAAGCAGATTTTGTCTTGAACTCGGCATTACGTACACATTTTCAAAACCTGTGAATTATTTAAATTCATCCTTAACCTCAACTTCTAGGTTCCTATACTCACTCCTCATAAGTGCGTTGATAATTTCATTTATCGTTCCCTCTGATTTTCTTAGAATATCCGAATCACTAGAGCAACATTCGGTCATGCACACTACTGAGTGCAGCATGCATGCGCATCAACACATTGAGTGGAAAAATTGCATTGACACATGGACGCTTCATGTAAATAGACTCGAAATTCCTTCCGGATAATGCAGGCCAAAATTCGACATCACCGCGATGATATTTTCCACAGCCTCACATATTTGCACTTGATTGAGGATTTAGTTTTGCATCTCGTCAGCAGCTGCTCCTGGTGGAAGGGGAAAGGCGAATTCCTGGGCGATTTATGCTGCAAAACTGGGAATAAGATCACGAGGGGAATATGGGAAGCTAAGGGAATTTCCATGGTACATAATGACAAACTCTGTGATTGCTGGGAGAAATTACTTTTAAAATTGACTCATTGAATACTCATATCTATTACATTTACGTGCTGTTTAATAATTAGATCCCGGTACCTTCAGTGATGTCTTATTTGGAAAAGGATTCCCCTTCCAGCCCTTTATTATAATGTATTCTACTTTAGTTACATACTGGTGTTATGGCATCTTGTTTAAAATTTCTAAAAAGTTCTCCGAAAAATGAAAAAGTGACCACTGAATTCAAGGTTCTCGATAGGATGCAGTCAATCTATCTTGTCCAACGTCCTATCCTTTCATGCTTTCTATCCCTTCTTCCTTCTCAATCGCCTCCCCCGTCACAGTACCCTCTCATTCAACGTCCCCTCCCCTTAATCCCTTGTCGGCTGATTTCATTCCTTCATCGCTCTCCTCTCTCTCTCTCTCTCCCCGCCACTTTGTCCCTTCTTACCGCTTTGATCTATTGTCTCCCAGCACCTCTTCCTTTCCCCCCCCCACCCCACTATTGTTTGGAACTCCTTGGGGTTTTCACTCTTTATCTTCATTTACCCATTCAGGAGCTATCCAGTGGAACCTAAATCGAGAGACACCACTCCATGGAGGAAAACGGAGTTTCCCCTTGAATACTCGCTTTTTCCTTTCCGAGGCCTTTCCTCCCTACTCAAAGGCTAAAGCGCGCAACTTTGACCGTCTTGACCCATTGTCGCCGTCGTGCGCGTTGAATTTTTTTCGTCGTCCTTCCATTATTGAAGCGCTTGAATGACCGCATTAAAATTTGAACTTCTTTGAGGAACACTGCGCCACTGAGGTAAAAGGTATTATTTTCGAAGTTCCACTTCCACCGGCTCAATAGTCACATCTGCCTTGACCGATTTCGGTGAATTATTCCCCATCCACGGAATTCACTAAAACCCCGTTGTCTTGCACGATTTCGGTAAATTATGCGATTTCGGAACGTGAATGATAATTCCCACGAGAATTCATAGAGCGGTGAGGAGAAATTCGGAATTGGTCTGGGCACGCATTCTTTGCAAAGGATTTGTACAAGGAAGAATGAAATTTAAGCGATCGCAGCAGGTTTCATTCGGTTGAACTCTTTCACGATGATGATAAATATAACAAAAATATTTGCCTTTCCTCACAAAAAAAATTATTTTTTTGCCGCAATCGGTTTCGACACTTCCATCTTCTTGCCAGAAGATGACATTCAGTGTCGAAGCTGCTAAAAAGAATTGATTGTGGATCGGAACGAAGTTACCATTTACAGAGAACAGTTTCTTTCAGAATTAACATTTCTATTGGAATATTTCCTATGCCCTATATATATTTTTTTGTTTGGCATGATTATTCAGTGCCAAGTTTCAGTTTTATTGAAGGCAAAGTATTTGCTGCAAAAATTAAAAAGAGATGAATTTTTAGGCTATTAGTATGCACTAAAATCAACGGATGTAAATTAAATGATAAACTGACTGTGACGAATTGTAGAAACCGTTCTCGCTGTAAAACGCCTCTTTAGTTGGCATGGAATTATATCGCTGATACTAACTGTAAAAAATACATATTTAGAACGAAATGAATTAATTGAAGTTCCTTGAATGAACAAGAGAGTCTTGAAAAGGCTTACTTCTAAACGGTAAAGTCAAATTCCCTAGTTAGATCTTATATGGTGACCTCTCAGGTTTGGTGACCTCTCAGACACTAGGTTTTTTGTAAGATTTCCTGATCCTCTTATACCTATCCTTTCCCTATTTGATATAACTCGCGCACGAGGTGGAGTAATAAAAAAATTGGAGTAATAATCCATCTGCATCTATGTATGCCTTGTGTGCTAATGTATGTGTGATACATTGCGTAAGAGACGCATACATTTATACATACATTCTCATAATTTGTGATGTGCTTGGTTGTGCTGTTTTGGTATCTCTACCACTATTGTAGTTAATAATTTATTTTCTACACCGGTCTCTTTAATTTCGTTTGACCAACATTCAGATTTCTCAGGTATCATCTTGCATTCTTTCTGTGACTCAGAGTTCATTCTTTCTGAGGGTGAAGCAAAGGGGGTCACCATAATAAGCTTTCCTTTTCCCCTCGAACGAACCTGATTTATCAAACTTTTTCACATATGTATCTTAATATGATCAATTGATCTCTTGTTTCTTATTTACAGTTATGAATTCCCAGCTTCCGTATAAGTGAACATAATAAATAAAATAAGTGAGGATTTCAGGGACTTTGCTATTTTATTAACTTAACTAGGTAATAACTTTAATTTGGCTTGAGATACCAACTCAGTAGAAAATTATGTTTACTAATTCTTCACAGTAGTTTGATGACATCTGAATATGCAAAAAATATAAATTTCTAAGTTCCTTTTGTTTAAATTAATCTATTCATATTATTATATTCATATAGCATATATATATACATATATATGTGTGTGTATGTATTTACGTATATAAACGACAAGAAATATGTCTTCTCATCAATAAGATATTAATACTACGTATCCAGGCAAAATTGTTAAGAGCGGAAATGATTCAAGTAGTAGTATTAATTTTAAGAATGCGCCGTCAGCTAAGGTCATTTTGCACCTATAGGACTTATGTAAAAATATTCATAAAATGTAATACACTAAAGTATGATAAAATATATAATTTCAGCATATCAAATTAAACTACAAAGAAGAAATTTACAGAATTTCCACAAATCAGTAGCTATTTTAATACATTAGCATGCTTTACAGACGTTGGTAGGTGCCACTTTTAAAAACATGATTACCCCACTTAATGTAGCTTCCTCATCGCCTAAGATGTTGTCTAAGTCCCCTTGTATTCCATGTTCCCTTCTCAAATTGGCGTATTTTACGCATTCCGTCAGAAGGTGCCTTATAGTTAGGGCAGAGTCACAGTCGTCACAACGAGGAGGGATCCCGGGATGGAGAACAGGTATGAGTGTGTCAAGACACTGTGGCCTATCCACAAACTCTTTATGACAATTTCCCCCCTCCGACTGTTTCTAGCAGATAACTTCCAAGCATTGGTTTTCGGCTTGATAAAATGCAATTTACTGCCGATTTCTGTTTTCCAAGAGGATTACCAACCTTTGGCTGCGTTGTCTGCTAACCCATTTCCTGCTATTTCTACATGGATAGGAACCCAGAGGAAAGTAATATTTACTTTCCTATCCCTCAGAAGGCTGAGTGATGCAAGGATATCTATGATAATAGTATGGATTGGGTTGTAGCAGGAAATGGCCTTTAGAGCATTCATGGAGTCAGAGCATATGATGCACGACGTGTTGCGGCTCTGAATACTCTCTAATGCAATTTTAATTGAGGTAACTTCCGCAGTAAAAATACCACACAACGTGGGGAGCTAGAAGCTATAGGTTGAATCTGGCATGACGAACGTACAAGCCAGGTCATTGAGGACTTTGAACCGTCTGTATATATGGCAATGCTGCCTGAGATGTGAGAAAGGACCTCCTTGAGTGATACTTCATGCTCCGCTGATAACCTTGCACTCTTGGAAATGTGTAAGGTCAAAAAAAATCTCCGGTTGCGGTATGCTCCATGGTGGGTACAATGAATATTTAAAATTGTTGGATTTAGGTAAAATAACTCCTTTGTCTTTAATAAGATAAGAAAAACAACTCCTGGCTGGGTGAATCTTGGTCGAACACTATAAAATCTCATAAGATTTTCGTTAAAAATGACATTATAACATGGATGATTGGGAGAGGCTAAAATTTTTGCTGGCATAGCTACTCATCAGAATATTCCTCCTAATGCACAGCGGCGGTTCTCCAGCATCACAATAAAAGCTGGGCACATGACTGGCGCGGAAAGCACCAGGAGACAGGCGTAGTCAATTATTGTGCAGTGATGTCAGGACACGCATATATGACTTACGGGCAGATCCGTACGCCAAGCTCTCACAGTAAAGTTTGGATCGAACCAATGCCCTGTAGAGCAGTAGCATTGTCGTTCGGTCTGCACCCCATGTCCGTCCTGCTAATGCACGTAAGATGTTGACAGCTGCATGGCACTTAACATTCACTGCTTCAATGTGGTTCCGCCAGTTAAGACGATCGTATAAACACATACTCGAAATGTTTCAAATAGTTAATTATATGGTTGCCATTCCATGTGAAAAATTACTTTTGAAATTGCAGATGAGTTAAGTATAACGGGCCATTCTTCTTGATAAAATATTTTATATTGACGACAAATATAAAATCCCAAGTTTAGCGGGAGGAGAGTGCAAAGGATTTACTCTAGTGCTCTATATGATATTTACTATCCCTTGTTTAAAGATTTTCTGTCGAAACCTCGCATTTATATTTCAGCTATTTTATTAAATCCTTTAAAAACTATATGGAAAGGTGGTATTTGTTCATGTTAGTAAATTCATCTTCCGTTAAATTAATTGAAGGCCTTGCCAACGTCATTGACACATTTCTCGCCCTATTGAGCCGAAAAAATAATTGATCATGCAGTTCATTGGATCGGGAAGCTTGGCGATCTTGCTTGACTTTTGATTGGTCGACCGTAACTCTATTCATTTTACCCTTTTTGGGACATTTTTGCCCAGCATTGGGAGACTCGGAAAAAATTTTTCTGCTCGTTACGAGTATGAATTTGCTGGATATAGGTCATAAGGACAGATTTTTAACATACGTTAATTTTTATATTATCAATATTCTCACATATTTTTGTTCTTATAGATAACTGAAGTTTGGTTCAACGGTTATGGATCGCTCTTGCTGAATTAATACAATTATACATAATTATTATTTAGGAGCCTGAAACCCACTACATTCTTAGAAAGCCCTTGTTAAGAAAAAAAAATTCTGTCTGGGTAACTTATTTATATAATATTCTTCATCTATTGTCACATCTAACAACGATAAGGTGCTTATGCAACAGGATTTATCATTGCTTTAAGCAAGCCATTGAAAGTTTTCTGACCCCTTAGTTATTGACTCTTCTATAGAGAAACGATAAAACTTTGGTAATTCCGAAAATTGTAGATAAGAGATTCAAATCCCGAAAATTTCGTTCAAGTGGAATAAAACGATTTCTCGGAGACTTCCCTATGTTTGAAGGTTACAAAAAATTTCAAGGCCATGGAATTTTAAAAATTTACCATTAAATAAGTTTGGCTCACACTTTTACTGAAATTAAGTACAAAATATATAATCTCAGTGTTGAGCCCATTTTAAATTTCTAAAAAGAGAAGTTTATCCCAAGCGCATATTACCAACTGAGTTTTAAATGACGAAAGAAGAATATTGGCCATATAAAATTTAATTGTATATTCATTGTATTCCGGTTGGTATCACTTTTATTAATACAGAATTTACATTGCATACGGCAACTCTTTTATATTTGGACAAAGATATATTCCTGTCAATGGTGAAGAAATGCTATTTTTTAACTCCCTACATTAATTTTTGTTATATTCTGCTTAGTTGGTAGTATTTCACGACTCAAATGTGTGATAATATATAATATTAATTATATAAATAACATGATAAATCTAGAATGATGTCGAAGAAGGAAATGTAATTTTCATCTCAATTCTTTGTACGTTAAATAGTTTTACGAGATATTGGCTCTCAGATAGAATATAGAGAAATTGAGTGGTTTTTCTATTTCTAGATTTAGGCATTATCAGTAATTTTATTTCAATTTTGTATTTATTCCAGTTGTTAAAATACGAGCGGTGAAATAGAGGAGCCAAAAAAGAAAATTACCACCGTGGTAATGCGTTGCATTTTTTAACTTCATGTTTGACATTTTCAGTGAGTTTGTTATTTCAATTCCCATATATGAAGTTTGTCGGAACTCAAGCGTTATCTTGGAAATAATATATTTGCTTGTCCTTGCGACATAATCGTATAATGTGCAGTGCAATTGTGAATGAAACCACAGGTTGGGTATTTTCAGGCGTTACTTTGTGGAAGCGATTCATAATGAAGATGAAAACACCTGGTTTTTCCACGTGAAATTTTTTTTATTATATACGACCTAGATTTCGACTTGCAAAGTCATCTTCAGGTGTAACTAACTTAAGATGACTTTGCAAGTCGAAACCTAGGTCGTATATAATAAAAAATTTTCATGTGGAAAACCCAACTGTATTCATACCACAGGT
>WURS02293652.1:0-18642 GCA_011762765.2 Rhinocypha anisoptera
CAAACCGACCTTAAGGACGGAACAATAGGGGTCGGTTTCCAAGCAGGGAAGGGTGCTACCATGTCGCGGGGGTCGGCGGCGTCCTATCCGTGAGCCTTCCGTCACGCGCAGTGGACCACTTGGACGCGTCACCTTCGCACCCTGGACCCGACCCATGAAAAATAAACGGGAGGGGGACTTCGGTCGACTGGATGGCTCTGGCGTCACCGAAACGTAAACCTTCCGAAGGACAATCCGGAGATTTAAAAAAAAAAAATTGGAGGGAACGCCCCTCCTAATTCCACTCTATATTATCTCCCTCGGGGATAACTATCTCACTCGAAATGTGCACGATGCTATCCAGGTGCCCATTTCGCGCCGCCAACGAGACGGAATTCTCGCGGAAGGACCTTTGTCGGCGCGACATTTAATCCAACACTGCCGAAACGAGGAAGATATTACTGCCGAGCGAGACGCGCGCGGCTGCTAGAGAGGACTTGCTTCTGGGAAACGACGGAAGGAGTAGGACGTTTGCCGAAATTTGCGGGGCGAACTCCTGAAAGGAAAAGGAGCAGGTGCCCTCAACCATTACAAGACGAGTACCGCCGACAAATGTTTTTTTTTTTTCAAAATTCCTGCACCGGCGAAAAAGAAAAAAAAATTATGTGTTTTTCGAGAGGTAAATTCAGGACCCACTATATTTACGGAATAGTGGCCTCATTGCGAGTCAATACTTTTAATTTTTTCAATGGAACACAACAATCGAACGGAGTTGAAATAAAAAGCAAAGTCGAATTTTCTAAATTTGCACTTCAACTCGTGCCATGGGCGGTACCACCGTGGTCGAGAGAACTCTTTGTCTCGTTAATTGCATTCGTCAACTCCTCGAGAGCCTCCCTACCAGTTGGAAGAGGTGTCCGTTGCGAGGGTGTTTCGCTCGCGGTGTCAAGGGCAAGGTCACTCGAGGAGAACCCGAGCCCGGAAGTCGGATGTCCGGAAAAGGATCGCAAATTCGTGAAGTCAAGCTGGTAGAAGGGACGAACCGTCGGGGGTCTGCACTCTCGCGACGTCCTGCCCGGTACACCAACCTAAAGAAGAAGAGAGAAAATAAACTGTCATGAAAACACAAGGCGAGCCAAGGAAAACAATTACCCCCCCCCCACCGCAGAATTAACACTCAGTCTTTTTGACACTCGCCACTACGGCTGGTAGCGTAGGCCAGAGTGACAAGTACCTACAATTGATGACGTAAAAATATTCTCTTTGGATCTCATGGAATAATGTTTTGTCGTTTCCATTCGTCAGGTGAGCTCGGCTCTGGAGCAGGGATCAGTTACGGCACGAGGACGAGGAGGAGCAGAATTGAACAAACTAATTTTTACGTAAAGAAATTTTTGGAGGAATTAGTTTGGGAGCTACTCGTTTGACCGTAGATTAAAGTACAGGTTAACTTTATTATTGTTCAGATTTCAGGTAGATAACTTCAGCGAAGAGGTTGAAGCCATATTAACAAGCCCCATCTTACTACGATGCATCTCATGCCACGGACATATGATCAGAGAAATAGACTGTGGAAAAGATTGAATTCAAATTTTATTGTGAATGAAAATTTTGAATAAAATGTCACTTCACCATGAATAAAGAACAGAATAGATACGGTCGCTATCGTGAGGAGTGTAATTAGGGCGGGGATACGTTATGACATAGTTTGTAGTCTTTCCTGAATGTGTTTTGTACCTTTCTTTAAATTCTAACACATCCTGCATGAGCTAATTATTGAATAATGAAAGAGGATGTAGCACTTTTCCACAGGATACTAGTCCTGTGCTGTACAAGATACAAGTCCTTATCCTGCAGAAAAGTGCTCTACATTTTCTTTCATTGTGTTTCTTCCACTACATCAAACCTTAATCTGTAATACTTAATCATTGAATTTCTTTTTTTTGCATGAAGGTGTTGGTTTGGCTTTAAATGTAATTATGTACGTGTTATGTGTATACTGCACACCCCCTGCCACACGCCCTTGACACGCGCGTCTTTCTAAGGGTGTTTCGTAGATGCAGGTGAATGTTCCCCTTCAAGCTGCATTCAAAAAGATGAAGTGCTGGTTGTCGAAATACAATATGGATGATGGAATTATGGAAAAGGTTGATGGAATCCTAAGCAATGAGCGTTAATTTTTCGGGGATCAGAAACGTGGATGACGAGGATGAGTGGAAAGGGAAAGAATAAGAGAGGCGATTTGAAGCGTGAACCTGGATAAAGGTCGTATATATATATATATATATTTTTTTTTTTAGCGAAGACCTGATTCCGTTCGTTCGCGATCAGCATAATCCCATGTTCAAAATACACGGAGCGGGGTGTGATGAAACAGCGCAGATTCGAATCCGCGCGTGATAAAGTCGAAAACCTTCAAAGTGCTTATGCATGGAAAAATTATTCACGTTGGAGCAAGGGAAGATTTAATGTGGGCATCGGAAAACGCGCACGGTTCAGAATCATCACGTTATGATATCACCGTGATTAGAGCCTCCCTCCCTAAATCTTTTTTTCCCCACCGAAGCTCGATTATCCTAGTGTTGACTGAGGAAATATATTTCGCGTAGTCGTCAAATGTTCTTTCACTCGCGTGATTGTTTGGGGCGTCACGTGACGACGGCCGAGATTAGCCGAGTTTGCGGAACTCTTGATTGTCGATTAGTACCGACAATGACCGTTCCTAATTAACTCCCATGCAAACATATAAGTACATACATACGTGTATATATATATATATAGATTCTATAGTGTTCCGAGGACGACGAAGGTCGAAAATTTAACAAGTAAGTGTGTGTCGTTTCTCAGTGTTTCTATATATTTCCTTCATCTATCCAAGAGATTTTGTACATATATATATATATATATATATAGTTTTGTCTAATATCCTGTCTGATTAAGGTGGTTCAGCAGCCACCGAAAATTCAAAAAACATGTGTCTTCAAAAATTTGTGAATATTTTTTTTGTGACAAATATCCTCTCATGTGTGTGAACTGATAACGTAATGATGATGATGAATGGTAATCTACCGGTTTAGGTAGGTTTATGATGAACATTAGCATTACATCTAACTATGATTCCTCTTCAAATCTGCATACTTCCCACCCCCTATCATTATGTCCAAAATCCCTATTCTCTCTTCCTACCCCTACCCCGCCTACCCAACATTCTACCCTCCATTACTACCTTCCACAACCCAATGTTTACCAAGTTGAGGGGTGAATTAAGTGAGGATATACAGAGTGCATACTATATGAATATTTCAAAGGTCCAGAACGGCATTAGTAATGGGGATAGTAAGGCATTCTGGGAATATGTGAACAATGGGAATAATGAGAGCTAGTCCCAATGAGATGGTATATGAGGAGAAAAGGGTGGACACACCGTCAGAAATTGCTAATATATTTGTTCAACTCTTTGCCTCTACATACATGTTTAATGATACAAAAATAGTACAGCCAATGATGAAGAAAAGGTTAATACTTATGGTGAAATGTAATTTTTTAAGAAGCAAGAAGTGTTATCTGCATTTAAAAGGTTAAAGCCAAAAAAATCTGAAGGTGTGGACATGGTTCCAGCCTACATGGTAAAAGCTTGTAAGGATATTTTTGCCGGATCATTGTGTTATATCTTTAATTTGTGTTTAGCAAGGGGTGTATTATTAAAAATCTGGAAAACTGCTAAGGTATGTCCTGTCTTTAAAAAAGGTGATAAGAGAGTAGTTAGCAATTATAGACTAGTTTCAAATTTTTCAGCTTTCTCTAAAGTCTTTGAGTATATTACAAGTATATATCGGTATTTGTATTCTGGTTTCAAAAATAGAATTTCTGACTTTCAATAAGGGTTTACTAAAGGGAGATCCTCAGTATCAAACCTGTGAAATTATTGTGATTTTGCAAATACACTTGATGAGAGAAGTCAAGTAGATGTGATATATACAGATTTCACCAAAGCTTTTGACACTGTTGATCTTGAACTCTTGATATCAAAACTTAGGACAATTAACATGTCACCAAGTGTGGTAGAACTCATTAGATCTTACCTCTATAATAGACAACAGTATATTGAATTCAAAAATTATAATTCTACTAAGTACAAAATTTCATCTGGAGTGCCCCAAGGCTCCCTCCAACTTGGGTCCTTTATTATTTTTGATATTTATATATGATTTACCTGTCAGAATGACAAACTCTAAGATTTTGATGTTTGCTGATGATGTTAAAATTTATCAGGGGATTAGAGGATTGTGCATTATTACAGGATGATTTGGATGAGCTATTGAACTGGTCAATGCTAAATAAGCTTCCATTTAATGCTAAAAATGTTTTGTTCTGTCATTATAAAGGAGGTGAAATTGGAGAGTTTTGATTATCAATTTAATGGCACTGAATTGCAAAGAGTGTGGTCCCATAAGGACCTTGGGGTGATTTTCACTAGCACACTTACTTTTAATAAGCATATTGAGTCAGTGGTATCATCTTCAATGAGGGTATTAGGGTATGTGTTAAGATCTACCAGATGTTTCTCATCAACTAGTCCCCTGGTTGTGAGAAGTAGGTTAGAGTATGGATCAACTACTTGATCACCTTATTGTAGGAGATATATAAATGTAATTTAGAAAGTGCAAAAGAGATTTCTAAGAGCTTTATATATGAGGGAAAATGGGATCTATCCTGTACTTGAGAACTATTTTCCTTCAAGGATATTATTGGAGTTGTTCAATATGCATAGTCTAAAAAAGAAGAGACATATGAGGGACATATTTGAGACATATGAGAGACATATTTGTTTTTATATGACATTGTTAATGGGGTATGTGTCTCTCTTTTGGTTGGTAAAATTAACTTTTATGTGCCAAATGTGTGCTGTAGGAGTAATAGATTGTTTGTAAGGAAAAGATACAATACAGAATATTGTTAAAATGCTCCTCTCATCAGAATGTGTACTATGTATAATACGATATGTGTAATAATAGTGAATTGTAAATATTTGAACAAAGGAAAGAATACTTACAAAGGGTCAGTTTATGTTGTGATTTGTAATGTTATACGTATATACAAGTATGTTAATGATTTGTCCTGCAATTTATTCTTATTGTTGGATAATATATGCATGTGTGTGCATGCATGTGCTTGTGCATTTATATTTATATATGTATTAGATTCATTTTTTTATATCATGCTATGTTATAGTATGAATGAGTTTTTATTTTCCAATTTTGTTTTGGTTAAAGTCCTATTTTATTTTGGTTCTGAGATTCAGACGAACTAAACATAAATAGATCTCAAAGTCCAATGAAATCAAATTTTCTAAATGCACTAATTTAGTCAAAATTCCCATTAATTTTTGTATTTTGCATTAATAATGAGAACTGAACCCATGTGAAATTTCACCTGGAAATACTAAGTAAGGTATTCACAAAACATTTCAAGCTGTTCTAATTTCTGCTGTATGAATAAAAGTTGCATATATTACCGAAAATAAGCAAATTAAAGATTTCCTTAAGCTCCTATTAATGACTAAGTACTTGTGTACTTGTTCAATTTATCCCACAGACTAGCTTGGCACCACCAGGAGACAGCTATCGCATTGTGCATGATTTCAAGACTGGGGTACAATACCGAATCAATGAACGCACAGGAAACTGCTCTATTGGACCTATACCAACAGATTCTCCAGATGCTGCTCCAGCACCTGCCTCAACATCAACCTTCTCTACTGGATCTTCCTCCGATATTGACACCACAACACGGATCCGCCTTCGCCATGCACAAGAGCTCTTACAGCATGCTGCCAGAGAAGACTTTGTGTACTGGGGACTGGTAAGGCAGCGAATTTGTAATATTATATGCTTATTAAAGAATAAGAAATGTAAAAGTTTATGGAATCTTTTGTAAAATACAATATATAAGTAATCTCAGGTTTTCACTTACTACAGATAGTTTTTATCAAAAAACTAAGGTTCTTGATCAAGATGAGTATCATTGCTCAATGAAATTCTCACTGTTCCAAATGATATTATATATAATTAAACTTCACTGTCTAAAAGTCATGCTTCAAGCTTAGTCCCATGTAAAGTGATTATGTCAAGTCTAATATAAAAACATGTATATTAAATATACTAAATATTTCTTAATCACTAGAATATACATAACCAGGTACAAGCAATTTTGATCATCAACATTCAATTATGTACATCCTATTTATACTTCTCCTTGTATTACCATTCATGTTTACATAATATCATTCTAGTAATAGGGCTATGCTTTACTACATTTTCAGTCAATTTTTTGGAGTTCCTAGATAATGAAGTGAGAACTTCATACAACCTGCAACTACCATATATCACACACATTTGAAGTGTTTAAGATTAAATTTTGGGAAAAAGAAATAGGTGTCAAACTATGCAGGAGAAATATTTTTTTAGGTTAAAAGTTTTCGCTTCAGACTTTTTAAAGTAAAGAAAAGATGTATTTATATAAGAATTGCAGTAACTATTATCCATAATTATTCAATTGTTCAGATTGTAGTTCAGTAACTATTAACCATAATCATTCAGATTGTTATTTATTGCATATATCCAAATAATAAATGCTGATCCTGAAGGGAGTATGGGTTCTTCATGTACATATCTAGGATCAATAATCAATTAAATCAAATAATCAATCAATCAAATCAAATAATCAATCAATCAAATCAAACAATACACTTGACTAACAGAAACTCCTGTTTTTTTATCAACAAATCATTAATATGGCATATCATTCCAACAAGCCACCACTATATCTATGTTAGTGGATTTTTGGTTATATCATTAATTACATCAATGTACAAAGGGATAAATTACAGAGCATTAAGAAGTATTCGTAAAATGACCAAATTAGAGTGGTTGGGAGCACATTCAATCTGCCTATCCAATGGTCATAGGTTCAAATTTCCATGCCCATTAAACATATGCCAAAACCAATTATCAAAAGTGACTGTCAGTACCAAAATGAAAAAATCTTAGGAAGATAAAAATTTGCTTTTTAAATGAAATGCAAAAATTTACAATGAACATGCTCCTTACAACAAGGGTGAATAGTTTATAATTTTTTAAATTAAATATAAGATGAAATAATAAGCAATAATATCTGTGACTGTAGGAAGTCACTTTCATTATATATCAAAAATCATCATTTATACCTACATTTCTTATATGAAAATTTATTGTCTCCCATGCATATGATAAAATACTACAATCAATTTCCAAAATGAATTTAAGGATCCTAGGTATGAACAAAAAATTAATTCATTAAATGATTCTTGACTGCATTCCTTGCATCCTAAATTGAGAAAAGTTCTAATCCAATGGAGATATTATTACTATGACCATTGCTGAATCTGTAAGAACAGACAATAAACAAAAATTCCAAAGCACTGCCAAAAGTGGGCAGTCATTGAAAGATAAATATCATAATTAATAAGTAGATACAATTCCTAACTAGGAATTTACACATGAATAACAACATTTAATTTTTCTGCCATCCACAGCCATTTTATTTGAATTTCATGTTTAAATTCCCTATCATCTCCTGTCAAACCTAACTCACACACACAAGGGTGATAATGGATAGTTTTGACTGACCCAGTGCCACTGTCCATCCTAATTTCCAATCATCATAACTGCAGCCTGTGTGGTTTTCCCTTCCCTAATGAAAAGCTAATTTTCACTTACATATTCATCTGCCTAGTTCTTCAGCTTTGTTTAAATGATTAGTGCTACTATCATAGTCACATACAAAATTGATTGTATTTTCCTATAGTTCTAGTATATTCCAGAATTTGCCTTTTTTGGTAAAAGAATCATTACTGACATAAGTCTTATGGCCAGACTCCATCATCATAAATGTTATTTATAAGTCCATAAAGTCCAAAATCCAGCAATGAAGAATATTCATGTTCCAATATTCCATTACAACTGCCATTCTCAGAGCCTCTACTGCAAAATAAATCTGAAATGTCAATTCCAATGACTATGATTACTAATTTGGCTACAACAGTCTTCCTAGATTAAATTCTATTTTTCTTTGTTTCAACTATACATTGTGTGTTTGCGTACTCAATTTTGCTGATATAAAGCACTTAACACACCCTACATACAACTGTTTTAAAATTAAATTACACATCATAATTATTTATTTTACTTTCAAAGAGAAAATTTTTAATATTTTTCATAATTTTATTCCCAGAGAGATGTGCGAGGTGTGGTTTGTGATGTCTGGGTCGCCGCTAACAGACGCAGAGATAATGTCCAAGATGTTGTTGAAGACAAAAGAAGTCATTTAGATGATGGAACCTCAGAAGGAATAAGTGGACTAAGGTCTATTAAATATGGAATTGGAGAATATTCTACCGTTGAAGTGTTCCTTTCTCATAAAGACTGGACAGTAGAGACTGAAGACCTTGGACAAGTTCAGAGAGTTCCTATTGGAATTGCTACATATACTGCTCCAACGGTTAGTTTCAGCTAATTACATCTCTTATAGTTGTTACTATATAACACCCTAATTATGTAAACCAAGTATTTTTCTGGCTATTTCAATTGGTTAATACTGGGCAGCCACACTAGTGGAGGGGGACACATGCTTGCTGGCTAACCCAAAAGGAATGGTGTGAATCCCACCCAGTGCATGGATGTTGTGTTTGTCTCAAACAAATTTTCCTGAGTGGTTGGCATTAGTAATGGCATGTAACCATAAAAGTATGTTGCATAACCAATTAATAAAGTGGAATCAGAAAAAATTCAATTAGTGAATATCTGAACCAAGAATATAGCATTTAGATGAAGAATGTTTTCATTAATTTATCACAAAATGTCAATTTTTCTTTGAATTAAAGAACAACTACATAATTAGATTTGAGGTGACTTTTTAATATTTTTGTATCAGATCGATTTTTTTTTCTTTTTTCAACAAGTGTATATGTAGCTCTCCAAAATACTGGTTTCCCTTCAGAGTGGACTATACTATCAGGGTTAGGTGGAAGAAGAGACTATTTAGTCTCAGCCTCACCCCAATAAAGACCTTTTATTATTATTATCCCATTCCCAATTTTTAAAATTTATTTATTTTACAGGAGAATTCTTGGACATTCACTGAAGTTGCTACAACTCATTATGTAGCTTACAAGACAGGACACCCTGGCTGGTCTCATTTTGATGTTGCACCTTGCCTGGATCGAATAAATAGGCTATTTTTGCGACTATCTCTATTAGGTAAGTTGATGGTCAGAATAAATTATTAATCTCTGACTGAAATCTATTTAAATCTACATATTTTTCTTTCTTCTCCAGTTGACAGATATCAATTTCATGTCTTATACCTTGATAAAATATGTATAAGACACTTAGAACAGCCTAATCACAATACTTGTAACAATTTGAAGCTATTAAATAAATAAATTGCTCATGATATATGTTGAACTTTAAGAACCTTCTTGTTCAACTTAGAGCATAATCAAGGCATCCTAAAAGAAATACATGCATATATTAAAAATATATTTTGCATTAAGAACTTAAATTGAAAAAGCTTTGCACAAGATAATTTCCCTTTTCAGAACAGATCAAAAAGACATTTATAAAAAATTCTAAATAGTGTTGAGAGAGCACAAATATTTCACACTCTTTCTGTTTCCTATTTTCTTTTGATTTATCCTCTTCTTTCCTTCCCTGAGATTCTATTACGAATCTTATTGTAATAAGGTATTTGAGAAAGTCAAAAATTAACCCCAATATCATTTAAAATCACACTCTGATTCACTATGGCATGATAGTAATGCATATTCTAATGAATAGAATCTTTCTGTGCAGGTCAGCTACTAGTCAGATGGACTGTGATGCCAGCTGATCAAAACAAACAAGGCATCAACCTTAGACTCCAAAAAAGAGCACCATGGAGTGTTATGATTTTTAAGTAGTTGTATGTATAAAGATATTGATATATACATAAATAAAAGAATATTAAAATATTAAGGAGAAAGTTTTTTGTTTTCAATAACAACTACATGTATGAGTGGCACAGATAACTTCAAGTGATGTGACAATATCTGTCAATGAAGCTCACCCAACCTGCTATAAATTGCTACTCTGCCTTATGTCACTGATGGCCATATATCTAATGTCACAGCACAATTAACAACTAGCTAATCTGTAAGGAAAAATTTTGTAGACTCCACCACAATACAACTAAGCCATAGCAGATATCTTGAGTGATTTTAAATATTTATGATCAATTAGGATTACTTTTTGAACCTCCCTCAACATTTCTAATTTACTACTTTTTTTCATCTTAACCACATCATTAAAACAAATCCCTATGAGTTGATATATCAAAACCAATTTATTTTTAGTAAAATATGAGGATTTGGTGCAGTACAGCATGGAATCTGCAAGAGAGTCTTTGAGGAGGGCTATTGCAGGAATAGCTGGAGTTACTCCCCTACGTGTCAGCCAATTAACAGTAAGATATTATTTTTCTACCTTACTAAAAATGCAAAATGTATGTTAATAAGTATTATAATTTTTCAATTAGTAATTTTTTTGTGTATTTTTCTTTCAATATAAAATAATCTTTAAAATACAAATAGGTTATTTTTTTAACTTCACAAGATTCTAATGGCAAGGATATATCTGTTAAAAGTGTTTGCTATCTCAATTGCTAATCATCTTTCTCATTCCTGCTTTTCTTTCATAACTTAAGGCTCACTTTGAAATTCCATAAAATTCCTAACCATTTATTTCCATCATTAATATTTTTCCACCTAACTATCTTCTAATTATTAGTCTATTCTATTATTTTCTGAGTTCCAAATACTGTACATATATGAATATTCAGATATGGATGAAATTGCCACTGACTCATATTTTACCCATTTCCAACCTCTGGATTAATTTTTATATTTCATAATGAAATTATTTCTGTTCGCACCATTTTCAAATCCTTGAGAGACAAAATTTATTCCTAATCAAAATAGGAAAGATAAAATGAAGTGTTTAAATAATAATTGCCCTATTGCTCTTCAGTTACAGATAGGTTAAATCTTTAAGAAAGTCTTTTATTTTACATATAACTCTTTAAACTCACACAAGCAATTTAATTTCAGCTTCGCAAAATGGATTTTGGAAAACATATCGACTGTACCTACATTATATAAAGTTCTTGAGTTTTCCTGGTTTAAGAGATCTAATAGATCTGATAGTGTATTACTCATCAGTCTTTTATAAATTAAACTGTCCATATTTTTCCTGGGGGAAGCTCAGAGTTTATATCAAATATTTTAACTGAAGGAAAATTCAGCTTTTATAATTAAATAAATCATATAAAGACTAAAATTTTGTGATTTATCACTGAGGTTGAGATTTTAAATGTGTCTAGTATTCCCAATGACATGATGTTCCTCAAGATTGGGTTTTAGGTTTCAATCTGCTTTTAATATTTACCAATGACCTTCCTAAGCATCTTAATATTGATAATAGCTCCAAGACCAATGACTATGAAACCTTTATACCTTCATCTCATCAAAAATTTATTCACCATGATTTAAAATGATTTTCACTCAGGAAACGTTCTAGGTGTATGAACAGGAGATTCTAACCCTATCAAGTCACCAGTTATGTATTTATAAAGAAAAAGCAAAAATTATGATGCTCAAGAGCTTGATCTAATTGGACATCCTTTTCACCTGCCCAGAGTATAAACTTCATTCCAACATATCATCTTCTATAATGTCTTGTGATAAGCATGTTAATAATTTAACATAGGTTATAATAATTTTGCAGGACACTTTACTAATTTTGGAGTAAGTCATCTTCTATCATCCCTTCACAATGGGCAGATATGTCGAAATATGAAACAAACATTGTATTTTGACCCACATCTCACAAATTTTCTACTCATGTAAAAGTAATTCAAATGCTTTTAAGGTGAATAACATAGGAGATGAGGTTGTGGGCATGGCTCAGTTGTTGACAGGGGGAATGCAGGTTAAAGTCCTGGTGGTGCCTCTTAAAAACTCAAGCCAAACCCAACCAAAGAGATTTCTTGGGTACCAGATCTTTCTGGGAAACTACATGTGGCAGGGAAAGAAACTGGCTCCCCTAGACTGATACATATATGAATTTTCGCATGCCATTGGGTTTAGATTTAGGCGAACTCCTTACTGATCAAACCAATCTTATGGTTAACTGTAGTTTTTTAATATGGGAATATTGCTTGTAATTATAAAAAAACACAGATATCCTAACTATGACTACATTAAGCCTTTATTTTACATTGAGCTAGATAGTTCTACTTTATAAATTTAATAAAAAGTAGCAATAAGTATTACATCCATTTGAATACCTAAAAACAATTTACTGCTGCCAATAACCCTTCTTCCTGATGAAAGTGAAAAGAAACAGATGATTCCACATAAAAAACAAACTTTATTTCATGACCATGGTTTCCCTGAATGCACTTATTAATGGAATTTAGCAGTTTTAAGAATTTGTCTAATTGTCTTAATGTTCCGCTCCAAACACACAGAATGTCATCAACATACCTGAGCCAACACAATACATTATTAGTCAGAGGATGTTTTAAGGAAAACAAATGTTTTTCTAAATAGTCCATGTAGATATCTTCAAGGAAGGGAGAAAGGGGGGAGCCCATAACAAGACCTTCGGGTTGATTGTAATGGACCCCATTGAACATGAAACTATTTTTGTTTACACACGTTTTTAATAGATCACACAATTCACTCATCACGTTCTATTAAAATCATCACTGTGATCATCAAACCTTGAATAGCCCAAGGAGCTTTATACCAAACACATGACCCAGATGAAATTGGCAGAGAATTCCCTTTTTTGGCCACATTTCACTAAAAATACAACCTTTCCTCTTAAAAAACAAAATCAGAACTGCATTCTACAATACACACACTTTAAAAAACATACTCAGTTTCCTCAAGGATAAAATCGACACACTACAATAGAGTGGGGTGTATAAACTCAATTGCTCCGATTGCAATGCTATCTACATAGGGCAGACTGGCAGATCATTCCAAACCAGGATAAAAGAACACCATGCTTCCTTCACCAACAACAATAGCAACTTCCAATTCACCAAACGTTTGACAGAAAAAAAATTACCAGCAATTTTACACCAGATATATTACAAATACACAAGAAAGGGCGCAAACTTGATGCTTTGGAGGAGTTGGAAATTTTGCAATTCTTGAATTCTGGCGATTGCCACGTGATCAACGAATTTCTGTACGCTTCCCATTCCCCCCTCTTGCATTTTATTAAAAACCCCACCTTTCCCCCAACCCCTCCCCAATGACCCACCTTTCGGTCCTCACCTCCCCCAATTTAGCTGCAGGACCCTCGTTGGGTATCATACACCTCCACCTACCTCCCCTTCCTCTACCTGGCCATGCTTTCCTGTACCGCTGCACCCCTCCCCTTTCTCTGCCATCTGCATTCCAGTCACCATTCCAATGCTCCACCCTTCCCCCTCCCCCAGTTGCAAAGTGTATTTAAAGGACTGACTATGTATGCCTTTTTCACCTGATGATGATGCTTCACAGTGAAACCATGGTCATGAAATAAAGTTTGTTTTTTGTGTGGAATAAGCTGTTTCTTTTCGCTTTCATCATGAAAGAGTTCCACAGAGTGAAGCCTGAAACTGTATCTTCAACCCTTCTTCCTTTTATCCAACTACAGAGGATAATATAGAGTATATACTTCAGGCCCACTTCCTTTTCTGGTATATGGAAATAGGAAAACATCTTAATTTGATCCAAGCTTTTCATTTACCAAAGAAAAAAATGATTCTCAACAAAAGAGGCAGAGTAAGGTAATTTTACAAAAAAATCCTAGTTCTATTTTTCTGTTAAACAACACAAAAAATGTCTCACTGAAACATATCAACAGTCAAACTTCTAAAAAGTAGACAAAATACAATGTAAAACCTGAAGAAATAGCTCTTAAAGTATCTTTAAGCCAAATCCGTGATTGCCAACTATTAAATTATGATAAATGATATGCAGGGATGGGTTCTTATTAACTAAAAAAATGGGAATAAAAAGATTTTGCTATCCTCATAAAATATGTACATAAACCGCACACTGGAGTCCAATGGACCCCCAGAATAACTTCTAAGTATACTTTAGACATAGAGAAAAAGTCTCTGGGACTTGTCAGTCCCCAGTATGTGGTTCTAATAATAATAATGTTGTCTTTATTGATCAGGCCAAATTAGGACCCCTCTTACATTCAAGGGTTAATTCTTCAGACACATTCATAATTGGAGACAAGATAGAGAATATATCACCTTTCTTTTATTTCCAAAAGACTTTTGTAAAACACATTATATAGTATGTTGATGTCAAGGAGTAATCTCTCTATTCAGTGAATTAAAAAGTGGTTAATGTTTAAGACAGGAAGTTACTGTTTGATGCTGTTATATTAAAACATATTGCTCTGATACCTCACAGTTATATGAAATTTTAAATGCTTCCTCCCCATCATCAACACCTTTACTTGTATCATGAAAGCCATTTGTGCAACTGGCCAAAGTTACAACTTCGCCAAGCAAAAAAACATTCCCTTGCATAAAAACAAAGGAAAAGTTTTACATTCATAGGTAAAAGCAAAACTGGTCCTCTATGATACTATTTTGTTCATAACCGTTTTCCTTGACTAAGCCGGAATGTTTCATCAGATAGTAAGGTTCTCCAATGATTAAATAGTAACCTAAGACTAAATGTCATTCTTAAAGAATCTTACAACAACTTTATCGTTACTAATCATGATAGACAAATTTCAGGAAAACCACTTACTTTTTGTCCTTTTTTTAATAAACTGTAATCTAAGGTCTGTTAAACGCAGTAAAACCACAAACAGGTCTTACAGCACAAAATCAGTGTGACTCAAGAAAATTGTCAAACTGATGCACATAATTTTGTTATCAAAGAACACTTTTTTAGCAATTGTGAGATTTAAAACTTGTATATGGTTTTATGTAATACAATCAAATTACTAGGGTTAACCAAAGAATTCATTTCATAAAACCTAAACAACAGAAGAAAAAGCATGATTTCAAGATAGCTGAGGAAAGGCTAAACTGCTACACAATGTACCATATTTTAAGTAAAGCATAACAGTGGCACTTTTTATTCAAAAGTTAAATAAAATTACCCTATAGTGTATTTTTTTAAATTTGCGAATGCTAGACACTAAAGAATCTAATAGGAAACCAAGAATCATATACCACTCATTTGGTACCTATTTTCTCAGGTAATAGAGTTTACACAACTGCAATGCAGCTCCTCTGCCACATTCTCTACAGGCAAAAATTTTATATATATTGAAGAAAGTGAGATAAAAGAACACAAAATTCATAAATTATATCATGATAATTTACTACAAACTATATGTTAATAAATAATAAGACAAACAAATAAACATTCTTTAACCAATAAATATATTTCTATCTTCATGATCATAATGTGGTTCAGCCAGTATATCTACCGAAACAGGTCGCCAAAATGCTTTTGATGCAGTTTTTCAAACAATGACCTTTGTAAAGTATAACTTACCTAAACCAAATTCTTTTCTTTTAAACTTTCAGCTCTCAAGTGGGATGGGTAGTCATGGAAACTCTGGAGATGAAGAGGGAACAGTGGGACCAGTAACCCATGTTTGGTTTGTCCTACTGGAAGCTCCAGGAGTAACTGGCCCAGTGGAGCAACCACGTCCACAGCTAAGTCTCACTGATGCCTTCCAAATGCTTCGTGGAATTACACGACGACATGAGGTACCACTTCGCATTGCACTGGGAGCCCAGAGACAGAAGGCAAGTCTAATTCAAGAAGAATTAAGTAATGAAATTTTCATGATAAAAATTTTATATCATCAATTAAGCATTATCAAAGTTTTTTGTTAACTCATTTGGTAATAATCAAGTTTTAAATCCCATATTATTAATCCCAAATTATAATGAAGCTCATATTCATCAATTATTAATCTGAGAGTTTTCCATGAATGTTAAAATATTTTAATTCATATAAAAATTCTGACTTAAATATTTTAAGCTTAACATTAAATACCTATGTATCTATCAAGAGATGCAAAGCTATTTTTTCAAGCATGAGGATTAATGAATTTATACCAAATCAGTTTTTTTTATCATTGTGAGTTCCACTAGTGCAATTTAAACTTATCAATTGAGCTGAATGGTTTCAACTCAGATAATAATATTCATTTAATAAATTTTATTGAGTAGAGATAACCTTTTAAAAAACAGCTATAAATTTTCCATGAAGAGAATTTCTAATTTTAAAAATATACTTTATGACAAAGTTTGTTCAAGGGGTAAATTGGGTTACTATTGACTACAAAATGCATGTGTCAATAACATTAACCGATTTAAGTAGAAAAACTAAATTAGTAAACAACTACTAACCCATGAGAAACATTTATTCCCTAATCGTTTTTTTGTGGAATATCAATAAGAAGGTAAATATGCACTTCATATCATGGATAAACCTATTAGACATAAGCACACATAATTTCCTTGAGTTGTATACCCCAGTATGTTCAGATGTCCAGCTAATTTATATTTTAAAATGCCATTTATCTTGTTCATTTGTAGATTTACATGTGTGGATTCAGATGGCTCTGCATGTCTCTTGGGTTTCCAATCACAAAAAGCCAACAAACACTGTGGAAACCCGATAGTCATGCAGAGCTGTCATTTATCTTGGTTTTAACTCTCCCTCTTCTCACCATACCCTATCTTAATCAGTAAGTTACAGTTGGATGCAAAATATATAGCACATGTTCCTGAATTGTCACAGCTATCCATAAACACTAAAAATGACACTCAACAGTTTTCATAAACAGCTCTGTCATATTAAGTATATATAACTCCAGTTTCTCATCACTCAAACCTTGAACAATGAATTGAATCATAAAAATAAACTAAGAAGCAGAAAATAGTAATGAAGATGTGAGCCATTCAGGGCTGACACAACCAGTAACTTGTAATTCTTGGTAATGGTCTAAGAACATTTTTCTTTCAAATATTCTTTTTATGACTAGGTAATATCAGTTTTAAAAAGTTAACAGGGCAATTATGCATGACATATGGATATAAATATGAATATAGGTTAGTCATAACCTAGTACAAGTAATATAAATTATAGAAAGCAAGATTTCTTGACCTTGTAGTGAAACCATGCCATGTTCAATATCCCTTGTTATTGGTTGTAGAATTCTAACATCAATTTAGTACAACTTAACTATATGGACTAAAACAAAATGAAGACAATGAAATCATAAACCCAATTTCAGGTAACCCAATAAACCCATTAAGGTTGCGTCAAACCCCCCATATCTCTCAGGCAGGACAATATAAATAGCATCATATTCCCTAGGATCCACAAATATGGTAAGGGGTGACTGATTACTGACACACCATGTTGCAAAAAAATCTTTCTCTGATAATTGATAGTCTTTTCATCCATCCAAATCTTATAGATTTATGACTAACTTATCTGCTCAAATACATACTTTCAAGAGAATAGCATTTATATGCATGGAAATTTCCAGAAATACCAATGGGATTTGGATACTTGATGTATTAACAGTAATTTATTTCTTCAATTAAAATATATAATATTATAACCTTCAGTCCCTCAACATGATTTGTGATATATTAAATTTAAATTCCAATAATATTTCATATCGGAACTTCTCCCAAAATTCTATTATAGTTCTTTCTCCCTACATATGAATTCCATTCCATTAGAAAAAGGAGCTGGCAATAGCATTTGTTTCTTTTTCATGGTCCAAACTTAGGATTCAAAGTGCCCTTAAATTTTACACAGCACATGGATACTATGATCCCGAATTTTTAAGAAAACATCCTTGAACTGAATCTTCAAAAAAATAAAAGGCACTTAGGTTCACTTCTTATATCACTGTAATACTTGGACCCACCAGAAAAGCACCTATTTAAAACACAAAATAAGAGAAATGGTATTTCACATTTTACCCCTTGCATAGTCCAAAATCACAAAAAAGGCTAATTTTAAACTTTTAGAGAAAGACCCTATCAAAAAATTATGAATTTCTATTATGAATTCTTATTGGAATTAAAAATTTATCTATTAAGAATCCCTAATAGAATATTTAAGCATTTTTTTCTTAGCATGTTTCATTAATCACCTAAATTTCTAACATATATTTTGAAATTATTATTAAATATCTTATAACCACATTATTAACCCTTTTAATGCCTGCAGGCCTACCATACTGGTATCTATCAACCCTAGGGGTATGTGCGAAAAGTACCATGGGCTGATATATCTGGCCCAATTTTTTGTTCTATATATAATTTTTTATTAGATTGCTTAGGAAATTTAAAATATAAATAAAATATTTTACTTACTCTAAAAGTGTTTGGAGAAATAAAAAATAGGTTAACAAATTTATGTATATATATATATATATAGTGTTATTATTAGTTGTGAATAGATCCTGCCGGATCACGCAAAGCAACTGACTCCTTCCTCATCATCCAAACCTCTCTCAT
>WURS02293759.1:0-18641 GCA_011762765.2 Rhinocypha anisoptera
TGTCCATTTTTGCAGCCAAATGTAATGTCTTATCTTAGATGAAGGAACTATTAAACATCACAAATGAACTTCATTCTGAACTTTAAAAATTCTATGCTATATAAAAAGTGGGAATAACTTTCAATCAAATAGAGCAATAAAATAATATTTATGAACAAAAAGAAAAAATGGGTTTCATCACCAATTTCATTAGAGAAGATTATTCATAAGTTTCTGGGATATCAGTCTTTAGGAGCCAATGGGTGAAAAAATCATTGCCATGAAGTTTCATTTTATATGTAGGTACTGCAGTAAATGTAGAAATGTACTCTCTCTTTCTAGCTCCTATGAGTTGCATAACCATTATTGTGCCAAACCACATGTTTTGAGGACCTACTCTGTTCTTAAAAAATAATTATGTAATAAAAATTAATGTTTTTCTTTAGTTTTAAATCTTTCCTTCAAACTTTTTAATAATCTGGCCATTTTTCAAGTAGCCTTGTCTTTTTATTTGAGGGTAAAGGAATTCTGGATGTCACTATTATTTAAATAATTCTGTTTTTTCTCATTCTATGACTATAATTATATTAATTCTACTTAATTTGGAGCCATGTTTAACAAACTGTTATAAGGACACTAAGAAAGAACAATGAGAATACTGTATCTCAGATATTGTAATTAATTTATAATGAATTGCCATTTTTCATTAAATTTTTTAATCAAAATATGGCAATTCATATTAAATCATACATTAAAAATTAAAATCATGATTAATATTACTAGAAAATGATGGTTTTTATAGTCATAAGGGTTAATAATGTCTTTTTCACAGATCACCTTTTTATTTATATTTATATTTTAACACAATTTTCTTATTGCTTAACAAAAATTATTTCAGTCACAACCTGGGACCTCAAGAAGCCCATCAAAATTATCACAGTACTATCCAAGTTCAATGCTTCCACCACCACCGCCTCCACCAATGGCACGGCCTGTGGCAATTATACGATCAACAGGTATGAAAGATCTGTATAAGAATATAAAGATCAATGCCCTTCAATAGCTAATTTTAAACTTTTTGGATTGCATAAGTGAAAATTGTTATTTGGTATGGAAATTCTGTCTTCTCCAGTTAGCTCTGGATCTCTTAGGCCCCTGAAATCCAAAAAAACAGTTACTGGTTTGGCATAAGGTTCTCCTGGATTGTGAGTAAGGTTTCATTAACCCAGTATAAAAATGGGTTCCACTCTCAGCGTTGTCAGTTTGATTCTCAGCCAAGTTAGTTTTATTCTCATATTAAATCAATATCTTATCCAGAACAATACTCCTCTGGTGGGGCAATAATAATAATAATAAATTTTTATTTGGCTGCAGATCATTGTAAAATAGTTACATAATATAAGGCACATCAAGAGTGTAGAGTACATAGCTGTACAAATATACATTAGTAATCAATACATAACACTCAATACATGAACGTGACAATGAATTACAAGTTGATAAATTCTTTTAAATAATATTATAACTGAAGGTGAAGAAATTTCAATAACTTTATTTTAAACATATAAATCTTATTTTCATATTTTATATCTGATGGCAAATGATTATATATTCTTAACCTCATTGTTTTTGGACCATGTGAAGTGTTGCACGTCCTTATGTAATTTTGATTAAGATCTTGACAAGATCTGGTGTTGTGGTTGTGACAGCTGTCATTAGTTATGAACTTGGATTTGTTATTGAAGACAACAAGATTGAAAGCCTTGGAGAAGTAAAAGAATAGTCCCAGTGTCTCAATTCTATTGTCTAGATTTGACAGTATCTAGTTCACCATAAGACAAGTAGCTGTAGATGTAGTTCTGGATTTTCTGAATCCATTTGGTGTACTAGACAGTAGGTTAAAGGATTCAAGATAAGAGTCAGTCAGGTGTAGAAAACCTTTTCAAATATTTTGCTTATCTTGTTTAAAAGAGAGATTGATCTATAGGAGTTCATGTCATGCTTTCATCCTTAACCTTTATAGATAGGTATAACTTTGGCAGTTTTCATTGCATCCGTAAAGACTTCCAGTCTTAAGGACTCATTAATAAGGAATAGTATTTGATTCTTGATAACAAGTACAGATTTTTTATAACTATACAGGGGTTCTGTCTAAACCAGAGCTATTGTTGTTTGTTGATGATCTTAATCAATTCTAATTCGGTGCAGGGAAGTAAATATAAGGAATTACAAGAAGTAGGAGTTTGAGGGTAGTTGACTGGGTTTGAGGGAGTAGGATGAGATAGATAGAAATTATTTGGATTCGATGCTATTTTACAATAGTCTGATATGATGTTAACAGAAGGGTCCAGTAATTGGAGTTCTTGTTACCTGGAACTCCTGCATTCATTAATAATCTTCCAAATTTCTTTAGATTTATTCATGGAATTTTCAATTCTACTGTTGTTAAATGATTTTTTTGCAAATTGTAGTAAGTGGCAGTATCTTTTTTTTAATCTTACATTTTCTAGCTGTTCAGTATGTTCACATTTATTTTTGTAGTGAATTGCTGCCTCCTTCATTTTTTTGGAAAGATATAGGATCTCATCACTGACCCAATGATTTTTATGTTGTGAGATTGAGTATGGCTTTGATTTTTTTTTAGGACCAAGGGAAAACTGATATCAAAACAATCCTGTTAGATACAATAAAAAAACTTAAAGCTATTGTCAAAGGAGCTTTGATTGTACAGATCAGACCAATCAAGAGAGTTCAATATGTCACGAAAGGCAATTATGTTCTGTTCAGAGAAGTATCTCTCGTAGTATGTTTTACAGTCATATCAAATAAAATCTTTATATAATATATACTCTATATTCTATGTATATAATATATACTAAGCCTTCGAACATGGTTCTGGAGGAGAATGCTGAAAGTTAAGTGGACGGACAGAGTTAGGAATGAGAGCTGAGTTGGGAGTCTAAAACGAAGCCAAGTAGGTTAACAGGTTGGCTAGCCTCTATTTTGTTTTTAGTCAAGCTGCATGTTAGATGTTGGGTTTTTGCATTGTTTAAGAAGAGTTTGTTGGCAGAGAACCATTTGGGGAAAGGATTAAGTGAGATTACTAATGGTTTCTTAGACAAGAATAGGTCTTTAGACCTTTGGAGGGTAGTTGTGTCATCTGCAAATAACACTGAATTGCAAGGGATATTACTTGGTAGATCATTGATCATTATAAGGAATAGCAGTGGTCCCAAAACTGATCCTTGTGGAACACCATTTTGTACATGGCAGGTTTCTGATTGTACTCCATTGAGGTCAACATACTGCTTTCTATTGGATAAATAGCTTTTATCAACTTATTTTCTGAATTAATTATTCCATAGTAGTTAAGTTTACTGCAAAGTATCTCATGAGATATGCAGTCAAATGTTTTAGATATATCACAAAATGTCAAGTGGACACTCTCATTGCCTTCAAAAGCGGTTAGAATATCATCCACAATAGATTCTACAGCCAAGGTAGTGGATTTACCTGATCAAAATCCATATTGTGAGGGAGAAAAAAAATTGCTGTTGTCAAAATAAGCATAAAGCTGTTCTTTAATAGTGGTTTCAAATAGTTTTGAGTGGGTTGGTACAAGAGATATTGGTCGGTAACTGGTTGGATTATCTCTGTCTCCTTTTTTTAAAGACAGGGATAATCCTGCTGCACTTTAGAGGGTCAGGGAAAACTCCCTCAGCTAGGCACTCATTAATGGCAAGAGGTTGAGCAGTGTACACTATCAACCTCTTTAGGAGGTTGTTGGAGAAGCCATATATATCCCTGCTATTAGCACATTTAAATTTTGCAGTGGTTTTAATGAGATTATTAGCAGTAACAAATTTTCATTTGAATTGGCACTCGGGGATTTTACAGTTCTGGATAAGATTGCCAGGAGAAACTATAGAGGAATTTGTGTTTGAGAGAATGTGGTTAACAGAGGAAACAAAGAAGTCATTGAACTCATCAGGTGAGATGTTAACATTTACTCTAGGGTATTTATTCGTTGTTGTGGATTTAATAATCGGGAGAGGTGGTGAATGAACAAAGTAGATGATAGTGATCAGATGTTTGATTCTAACACTTTTGTTATTACATTCTCCTGATCGAGATTCATCAGAACATTGTTTAGAAGAGTATGGGAGTTGCCACTCACTAAGGTTGGTTCATAATTAGTTTCACTTATATTAAAAGAAGTTAGTAGATCAATTAAGTCATGTTTAAATTTAGAATTACCATTAAAGTTACAATTGAAATCTCCGGTTATGATTAAGTTTGGGCTTATGTATTGACTTAAGTATTAGTTCAAGCATTTTGCCATTTTAGTAAGGAAATCTTTAAAATCACTCGAGGGTGAGCGGTAGATGGATATTATATAATACACAATATTGCCTAAACTGATCCCTCCAGCACTGGATTCAAAGACTTGCTCCCCCTTAAGAAATTCGTAGGAAAAGGAAATGGAATCCAACATTAAAACCATAACACCTCCACATTTTTGTACTGAGAGGCAAAAGGCATTAGCGACATAGTACTGAGCCAAATTAAAAGATTTAACTTCGTTTGAATGAAGCAATTGTTTTTGGACACAAACAATATCTGGTTTACAGTCCCTAACCAGAACCTTGAGATCTAATACCTTGTTACATAAGCACTGAATATTTAAGTGGAGAATTCTGATTTCATGTGCTACCTTATCATTCCCAATAAAAATTCCTATAATAACCTCCGTCTTCAAAGACATCATTTAATGCTATTGATACTACACTACATATTACAGTATTCACCAATCTTTTTATACATCCTTGTTTGATCTCTCATCACTTATCTTCCCTCTTCAACATTTTTTTCAAGTCTGGTCAGCACTAATATTAGGTTCTTAAGCCTGGAAGTTAGAAGACATAAAGATGGGAATGAAATGATATGAATTTGAAGCTCAGACTTCCTTTGCTAACAGAATTACTTTTTTTAAGTTCTTATTTTTGAATCCAGTTTCTTCCAATATACAATGCAAATAACTACTGAGACATGCTCGCATTAATTTATATTACCCTCAAATGATGATCCCTTTATTTTTCTACTCATAAGAAACATTGACGTTTGTAAGTTGTTGTTTTAGGTGTAATTTTATGGAAGCTATTATGAGATAATAAAACAACTTTATTTCACAAGGATTTTTTATTCATTTGGTTTCACTGACATTGCTATTGTTTTTCTATGATATATTTTCATTCTCTAAGCCATATACCAGCAAGGTATTCAGAAAGGACTAAAAGTCTTTGAATGACTGGTATATTCACCACAATCTT
The DNA here is from genome assembly GCA_011762765.2 of Rhinocypha anisoptera. NCBI lineage: Eukaryota > Metazoa > Arthropoda > Insecta > Odonata > Chlorocyphidae > Rhinocypha > Rhinocypha anisoptera. Next base: position 5,310 of record WURS02293759.1, read on the forward strand.
TCCTAATATCCTTACCACCAAAATAAATTAGAGAGTAGTTATTATACAAGCCCCATAGTTTCCAAGACTACATTGCAATATTTTCTCCATCTTTATTCTCATGAAATGTGAGTTTCCCATTGGGTTCCTTTAATGAGGAAGAAGTCAACCTCCCAGAAAGGTTTTGTCTGTCAATAGAAACGTTTGATTTTTGTTTACTACATATTATCTAATTGATGTGCAGCTAAATTTCTTAAACCACAAATGAAATTCTTGTTTTGTTGGAAACGTTTTTCATATCATTTAGTTGATATAAATTTTTGACTTATCAATCACCTTATCTTTTATTCTTATACACTACATACAAGTTTGTCTGTAGATTTATTTATGCTATTCCTTTACTTGTATGACAAACACATTAAATATATTTTATGTCCATGCTTTTCAGTTGTAGTTTTTAAGTTTAAATCAGAAAAATGTCTTCCTGATAAACATATGGGTAAGTCAAGTTTATAGTGGATTCCTAATGATTTTGAGGTTGTTCCTCAGTATCTATTGAAGTCTGAAAACCATACCTAAATGGAACTTTAGGGGATATCTTTTCCTCCATGCTTTTTATAAGTTATACATGAGTTGAAACCATAAAAGTCAAGATGTGAAAAAATCTTTATTAACGTTTATTCAATCACTTTTCCACTGTTCTCTACAACACCATGTAATGTTCTGAAAGATCAACTCCTCCCTCAGAACCATTGTGCTTGACAATGGCAAGATATTTCTTCTTTGTGTTCCCCTCTTCCATACTGTCTTCATGTTACTATGTATCATGGATGCTACTTGGATTATAAAAATGACTTATCCTTCCACTTCACAGTCATCAACTTAATTCTAACTGCAGTGGCAACTTCTCTCAATTGTTTTTGTCCTAACAGATTTTAGCAGGTTCTTTCTGTTTGATCAAACTGTTCCAAAGATTACATTGTAAAGCTAAGTACTTCAAACCACACTTCATTGTTTAAAAGATCTGAATCCTTTCCCACATTCATCATCAAATTCCACAAATATCTTCTTTTTTCATTACAAGGTTTTAGGATTCCATCTACCTTCTCTGAGGGTAGTGGTATCCCAGTAGGTAGAGAGGAGATCTACTGAATGGAGTCTGGGTTCAAGTCTCTTAAATGTTTTGTATTGCTTGCAAAAATATTTCGACGATCAAGAAAATGTAAATTGGATATAAAGCTAAATTTCATCAATTTAGGTGGCAGGGTAACATCTTCGTCTGCCCTCCCAGAGGTCACGGGTTCAAATCCTGACTAGGTGCATTTTTCTATCTCCACCTAGGGCATGGATGTGTGTTTTGTCATTGTTAATAAAAATGGTACGGTGTCCACTGTAACTGGTAATTAGTGATGTTTGTGGGCAATTGTAAAATAAAAAAAATAAAATACAATTTCATCATAATTTCATATATTTTTCTAATTCACTTTATGAAATAAACCAAGAATTTTTTTTACACAAATAACTACAAAATTGGAATTCATTACTTTCATAAAATATGGGTAATCTTGAATAATAATCCCACAAATTCTCAAATAATCTTGAATCACCCATCAAAATAGAAAGTAAACTTACAATAAGAGGAAACAGATAGGGTAGTTAAGGCATGGGAAACTATGAGGGAGCACATGAAACTATTGGAGGGAGATAATAGGTATTTTAGATAGAATGAAAACTCAAGGAAATATGTAGAGTTGAAGAGGAATTTATGTTGAGTTGCGGGCTTGGTATTATAATTTTGAGTTCATCAAAAATCTATCCTAACAGGTAAATAACCCTTCATCATTATAATCACATCAGCATCTGCTATTATACTGTTCCTTTCTTTTTATGGCCTTTCCTGTGATTTTTTGTAATTCATTGTACTGTATTGTGTGAGTATTGTTTCATAATATATCCTTGAGTTTGAAATTATGCAATATCATGTTCCTTGAGCAAATAAACATAATTATTGCTATTATTTGAGTCTTCAACTAAATGATAGAATCCGTGACATGATGACCCAGATCTGAGAATAACTTATAAGCGCCACACATGGAAATCAAAATCTTTTATTAGTATATATTTTTTTAAGATAATTAATATACAGAGGTATGGGAGAATTTAATGTTACAACATTATTAGCTTTTGTTTCTTGTGTTTCTTCTGGGTCTAGTAGCAGTTTTAGCTTCACGTTTGGACTTTTTTGGTTCAGGTGCTACATCTTCATCGCTATCTTTCTGGTTGTTTTCTTTTTCTGAAAATTTCACAATATATAGTTACTATTAATGAAATTGTATGAGATATGAAATTGTCGATTTTCAGCTAATTACTTACCTGAACTACTCTCGTCATATGTCACTTTTCTCCTGGCATTTCTTTTTGACCTTGCCACGGGTTGTACATCTGCAACAAGAAAGACAGAGTTAAGCTATTCATTATGTCACTAAATTATTTTTACAGACTGATATACTTTCCCTAGAGTTATAAAGTGCATATAAAACTGATTACATCAGGCATGACTTTGTGGAACTTATGGATATCCATTATGAAAACAACTTCATAACTTCCACAATTTGGCAACAATATGGCAAGATGCCTTTCACTATTGTAGCACATTCACGAAGCTACAGAATTGCATAGTGCTACATAATAACATTGTGGCAATTACAAAGTTGTCCTCATTATAAGGTTGCATATAATTAGAAATTCTGTGCAAGTTTCATCCCTAATCACAAAGTTAGACAAGCAAACTATCTAAAGCAATTTATCACTCGAAAGAGTGAAAGAAATATGAAAGTGCACTCAAATTACCATCGCCCAATTTATGGCATTTTCCAGCACACACTACTTTTCTTATGCGAGGTTACAAATGAGCTTCATCTGATTCGCTGAATTAAATGAGATTCAATGCCACAGATAAGCCGCCCACATCATAGCAAAATCCCCGAGGGCCATCCTCTCCAGGTTGTACATTGAGAACAACAAACTGTCAAGCCAGCAGGTTTAGAAAGGCAATTGAAGTTGGTGCAGAGTAATCTCTGATAGATGTTTTGATTTCAATGAGATGAATGAGTGATATAGGGGACGATGTCTGCAAAATAACAACACAGCTTAGGAGATCCCCCCCTCCTGCAAGCTATTTTGTAAGTTAAGGAGACCCCCCAATATGTTGTTTTGTAATAGTCTCATACGTCGGCCACATATCATGGATAACCTTTGTGGTAGGGATCTTATATGCCAGTTCACTTTCGTCTTCTTGAGGGGTAAGTAATGAAAGAGGAAATAGAGAGGGGAAGGGTTTGGATTCAGCCTGAAAGTTTTGAAATTATATCGGTGTGCGAATGTAAAAACATGAATAAAACTGAAATCCAAAGGCAATAAGGATTATCATAATAGACTTTGTTCACCATTTTAAAGATGAAAGAAAAATTTTTAATTGCAGTTATACTAAAAAATACAAGAGCAGAGTAGCAAAAAACTGCGGCTGGCCAAGAATGGACTAAACACGCCACGCCTTCTTAAGTTTCAGAGTTGGGTTGACTTATAATATAATAATCTTTATTTATGACTGAGTAGGCACAGGAGTTGTGGGTAGCACAAAGAAACTGTCTTGCATCAAATAAAAATACATGAGGAAAACCTAGTAAAAATTTTTCTTGAACAATTCCTTAAATGACATATGATGATGTCAAATATGGTCATGCTATACTGTTAAATGGTGATTGCTAAACATTGCTTTTTCAAAGCATATTTCCAGAGTAATGAGTGCATATATAAGAGTAATGATGGTGAATATAATAAATTGGTTCTGATTTATGAATTCATGCACCTCCTGTCGATGAAATGAATTATGTATCGGGCTCAAGATGCACACTAATGCATTTTTGAAAGAATTCTGGAATTTTGTCTTTCCCATACTCACAGCACTAGGATTCATAATTACAGGGGATGTATAGAATTGGACATTGGTTATAGCAAGTTTTAAACCTTTTATCAGAGCTTGTTATAGCAGACTTTGACCGTATTTAAAATATTACATTCTGGAATACTTGCCCATAGTGAAGTAGGAGCTAAATCTTTAACAAACGGCCATAATTCAGTTTACTAGTAATTAATTTTTATGAGAATTGCAGCAAAATATTTAACTATGTTAAATGTCTATAAAAATCCATTTTTAACGATTTTAACTAATCCAATAAGATCCATTAACTTTAAAGGAGCAGTAGATCAGATATTGCTCATGTATACGTCAGACACTCATACATTGTAGCATCCTTCACTATTCTTTTTTTCTGAGTATAGCTTTTAACACTTCAAGTTACATGGCGTTGCAAACCTCTGGTACAGTACATATGATATCCATCGCAATATTTAGAAATAATGCTAGAAAAAATGTGCCAGCAACTCATCTTTAAAAAATATTTTTGTTATTTGTTTCACAGAGTAAAATCTTACCCTCTTCTTCAGAGTCAACAGCTTGTTTGGCTTTTCCTCTTCTTCGCTGTACACTTTTTACTGCAGACTGAGGTTTCTTTCCTAAAAAAGTATAAGCATTTTAAATAACAAGACTTTCATTTCATGTTGGCATAGTCTGACTGACTGCAAGTTCCTTCAAGAAAAGCCGAAATACAGTAGAAGTCCACTATTATGAGAGTGACGATAGATGATAAAAAAATCTCTCGTTATAATGCACACTCGTTATAGCCGACGGTCATTTAAATTCACCTCTTTTGGCATTTATAATGGCACAAAAAGTGAGCGAAAATGAGCCATGAAGTAGTTGTATTAATCCATCCACAAATGCATTGAAAATAGATCGATTTATTAAAAAATTTTTTTTAAATACTCTCACCAAAACTAACTAATGTACGTCATTCATCAGTAGTATCTTTGGCAACATTTCATGAACAATCATAAATAAGGTATGACCTATGGTTAACAATTACGATTCCATAAATAGGAGGAGGGTCTAGAGATTGGCTACCCTGCTAAGGTCAACACAGACAAATGGGAACACCCAATGGGATCTCCTTCACTCTGGATTAGACCTGGTGAAAAGTAAATTCCCCCATATTGAATAAAGGTATGCACTTTTCCACAAAAAATTTATTGTGTACAACGCGTTTTGGCTTAGCAAGCCGAAACGCATTGTACGCAATAAATATTTTGTGGAAAAGTGCATACCTTTATTCAATATGGATTCCTTCCACTATGTCCAGCCTGATACCGTTAATCTTATATTAAATTTCATGTTGGAGATTTTTTTGACTTGCCAGCACTGGTTCAAATATTTACTATAAAAATAAAACTACAAATACACTGACTGACTGACTCATTGACACAAATTCCCAGGCACTTTTACTCAAGCTATCGGTTTGAAATTTTTCTATTCATCTGGTGAGTATGGAAAAAATCGAAACCTCAAGAAAGTGGCCGGGGTTTGAGTCCTGAGATGTTCATTTTTTTTACATGCAAAAGTAATGGGAATATGGGAAATTTATTGCTAGCATAAGATTCATTGATTTTTTAATAATATGGTAAAATGACATAGAAGCTTTGGACTTGAACTAAACCTTGCCTGAAACACTTTTAATTTCTTATATTATATTTGTACCTTGGTCTAAAAATTTAAAAAATTTGGTTCAAAGGCGAAGCTTTTACGCTTTTAATACTTGATTACTATGGATGCCTCGTTGTTCCTCATGGCATTTTAAGCTGATTAAGCATGAGGAAATCAACCTTCATTCTTCTTTATAGTCCATTAATGCTCTATATTTGAATGCAACAAAAAGTATTAGTTCTTTATAATTTAATCCATTATAAGTTTTATATCAATTAATGCAATTTACTATCTATCAAATTATATCTCTCTAAAATGCTCGATCATGTGTTTTCCTTACTGGCTTATTTGATTAATAGTTGGCTACCTAATTTTTACAATTTTAATGTACGTCTTCTTCTAGTATAACATAATATTTGATCCAAATTGCTTGCTAAATGCAAGTGTCATTTACTAGTTTAACAATAAAATCATGTATTTTTTCAGAGGTCATCTGAAACAGCATTAAACGAAATTGAGAAGCCACTTGATGCTTACAGGAGGGCTAAAAAGAAGTTAGAAATTATTCGAAAACAGAGAGTAAAGGAGGACATGAGAATAATTAGAACCCTAAAAGGTGGGAGTGGAAAAAAAGGAAAAAAGAAAGAAAAGCAGCAGAAGAAAGAAAAGCCGCAGAAGAAAGAAAAGAAGGCATTAGCTGACAAATCAGAGGGTAGCACAGAGTTAGAAGAAGAGGAGATTCAAACAGAGAAAGGAAAGACAAAAAAGAAGAGTAAAAAAGCCAAGTGACATGTCACAATGGGGTAGATTTCTTCAAAAACAAAGTGACAACTTTTGTCACTATTTTTCCTTCAATATGTAAACATCTGTGAATGGTAATCTGTAACAAATAATTTAAGGTCATCTTTTTTAATTACATGCTGCTAAATACCAAGCTCTTAAGTTGTCTCATTAATGCTCAAAAGGTTGGAGGAGAGAATTTCGTTACTTATTTATCAAGCTAAAGAGCATATTCCCTATGAACTATTTTATAATTTGGCAAATCTACTTACTTTTTTGCTAATAGTGTAAGAGATCATTGAAAGAACATTTAACGATGTTATTATAATGAATACAAGACATTCATTTTAATAGTTAACAGGATTTATCATTGTAACCTCAAGCTTTTATTAGTTACAATATGGGGAGATAGTTTTATTAATTAAATCATGGTTTTTACTCCATTAATATTTGCATTATTTAATCTATTTTCTAATTAGTGAGGTGTAGGAGATTAATGCATAATGAAAATGCTCCCTATGTCAATATATATGTTTGAATCTATTAGATTTTCAATACCTACTATAATGTGACTTATGAATATTTAAGTGTGGAATAAAATAACGAGGAAACAGGATTAATTACTTAATCTTTTAGTGACATTAAACCTTTCAGTGCCAAAGGGGGATGATATGTCAGCTGTAGCTTAAACAATTTTTTTTAATAATAAAAAAATTATAATTTTGAGACAGAAATTGTATAGGTATTATTTGCTAAACTGGCCAAATAATAATAAAAAAATGAATACCTAAAAAAATGAACTCTGTACTTTTTTATCTGAAGTTTATCAAACTCTTGAAATCTCCATAGAACTTTTCCCCAGGCACAACTAAAAATTGGGGGCACTAAGAAGGTTAAGACCTTCACAATTATCCCAACTAATCCACATACAAATTTCAAAGCAGGAACAGCTAAGTTTCATAAACCTAACAGGAATCCCATTTTGAAGAAATGTTTTTGTGCATCATACCCATAGACAATAACAAAGAGATTAATGTTTATCTCTTCTTCTAGTCAAATGATATTTTCAAATGTCAAATGATATCTTTTGTGGAAATATAACAGTTATTTAAAAAACCATCACTCTAAATGATATTTTATTGTGATTCCTTAATCGTTAATGGTTTAAATGTTCACATTGATTCTGCTATGTAAGCAAAAGCAAACTGAAGATGTTTCATTCCCTGGTGTTCCATTCACCAGTATTCTCCAGTATGTTTTCCAAAGCACCATGAAATATACTGGTAGCATTAGTGTTAGTAATAAAATCCATTTTCTCCAATATACTTGAGTACTTGTGTTTATTTCAGACAATAAAAATAAAATGTTTTATTGCAAAACATCCTTCTAGATATTCAGAATATAAAATTACAGGGTATGAAAAGAACTTAAAAAAATGAAAAAAAAAAAAAAAAATGATAAGATGATATAAATGGGTTTTTACCAATTCACTACGCTGCTGCCTCAGGAACTGCTTGTATAATTACTTTTCTTTTGGAATCATAAGAAAAATTATTCATCTTAAAAATCCTACTCGCATAAAACTGTTTGACATCATGGATGTTAATTAACCGAGCCTAGAAAAGAGAAAAATTTCATTTATTATGAGTACTTTAGTCTGTACAAGATAAAAATTATATTATATTTATTTTAAACTTTTCATTACCCGATCAATGAGATCCTTTTCATTGACTTCAATGACAGTAGCATTTGTGCCTTGGAAACATCTCAAGTATGATATCTGATCCAGGGTAAGCTGACGCAATATATAATAAAGAAGCTCACTATGATCTTTCCTGTATGATAAATATTTCTGGAATGCCTAAAATTAAAATACATGATGGTTTACTTATAAATATGAATAATAAAATTCCTAGCAAAGAAACAAACAATGGACAAATTATAACAAACATAGTTACTATTACAAAACTAAGTAGTGGAAGTCATGCTGAATTACTAATATGACAATAAAAAGATAAAATATCATACATTTCTCATTGCTCTCATAACACTGTATTTCTGGGTCTCCACAAAGCTCTCCAAGACCATTCTTATGGCCATGTTGACATCATCTTCCTGCACATAATCCCTGAGATGCATACGGGCATTAGCTTCAGCCATTCGTATCATGCTCTCAATGTGACGAACAGTTATTGGTAAACTACCAGTGATCTAGAAAATTACAATGAAAACAGAAAATTAAAAAAAAAATACATAAAAAAAATGCCAAAGATGAAATCCCAAATTCGGGAATTTATACCACGAGGAGTACATGGAATAACTATTGGAAAGCAATGAGATACATTAAAAGACTATTAATTAAATATACTATATAAATATCAATTTTAACTAACATTTTAACAATATGTTTTTGATTGATGTATCTAATTGATAGTAAATAATATTCATGCATGCTTTACTTATGACAACTTTTATGATTATCATTATGTATCAATGCATATAAGGCAAACATCCTGGCCTAGGGAAATGGTCAAGAGATCAGGCAGTAAAACATTGTTCTAAACCACTGCCATAAATTATGTAGTGCATTCATTCACAGAAAAGGTTTCTGAACTTGACCCAGCTAAGGTTAAAATGTACTTGGTGATACATAATTGTAATTTTGACTTGATTGGGGAAGCAAATGTTGATTTTTTGCCTACTCGTCACATATACATTTTTAACTTAACCTTTTAAATTTTGTTTCCACAAAATATAGGAGCTTAACTTTAGCCTGGCTACTGAGCTCCTCAATAATGCCATAGTTGCATGAGCAAGATGGATAAAAATTTTTATCAGTAGATAAAAACATTAGTTTTGTATCCTTTACCAATCAACACTTCTATTTTCATATGGTGACGCCTATAATTATAGCAAAAGAAATATCTGCTCTTGATCCTTAGTTCTAATGCATTAAAACTAGTTTACAATGTCACTGAGGAACAGTATATTTGGCAGTAATTAGGAAAAGAATATAGATAATTCAAGTTAAAAATATGCAAAATGAAAATATTTCTTATTTGCTGTTTGTATCAATAGTGATACCTCTACTGTACTTTGTAGTATTTTGAAGATAAGGAGCAGCAGAAACTTTCTCACCAAAGTCAAGTTTGCATAGCATTTAGTACGGGCAAAATGAAATATACTTTAGTGAAACTCATTGTCATGTTGCTGGGATTTATATTGTTTATTTTGAACTCCCCCACTAAGATATTTTGAATGTCTTATGAAATGATTTGAAAACTTAACTATGGCCAGTTAAATTACTAAAACTTAGGTTAAGATTTGTATTACTGAATCCTGTTAGCCATTATTCCATTTAAAATTCATAACTTTTTCCAGACTAGGTCTCACCAAAAATTCTACACTTCAGTTAGAAATCCATTATTTATCACTTCCAACCACCTTTCCTGTGTTCTTCAGATATCTCCCAACAACTGCCTCTCCTCCACACCTATGCATAAGTGCATGTATTTCCATCCAATTTACTTTCTTTATTCTTTGCTACAGCAATCGACACTCATTTCTTCCTCACGGACCAAGTTTCAGTGCCATTAACTCTGTATGAGAATTTTCAATAAACTTTCCTCAATCTTCATCTAAGGTTTGTGCCATATATTCACTTCTTTTCACAACTACTTACTTCTAAATATCCTAATACCCCTACTTCACAGTTCATTTTTCTATAAGATACTACACCCAAAGTTTTCTAGCTGTTACAACTTATGCTGACATCAGCTTGTTCCTTAGTCTTTGTTCAAGAAAACATGTTTTTCCTTTTTCTGCACCAAAAACTTCTCAGACTAGTTCTGCTGTGGCCTTTGTTTGTGGATCTTTCAGGGGTTTCCCTGTGCTGTCTGGATTTTACTGGGAGATTAAATCCCCAGAAAACTACAAAGCTCAGGTTTACCCGAGACTCTGGGTTGTTCTAAGGTATCACCCACTGGACCTTAGCCCGCTCAACGTCAAATATGACCTTAACAGCTAAAACACTGCCTTTAAATTCATATAAAATACAAACTTGTAATATATTATTCATTAGACAGTTGGCCAAGTGTTCTTTTTTAATCTTATTAACGGATGTGGAAACATTACCAGAGATTCTTGCCGAAGGTCACCATACATTTGTGCAACCTTGTCTTGATCCATATTTTGCAGCTTGGGGTGCACATTTTCACGTGCATAAATCAGGTACTTCTTCAGTAGCTCTTGTGGAATGGGTTCTACTTTGACAGGGACTTCCGCATCATCAGCCAGGGCTTCGTCATCTGCAGCTACATCGTCTTCCTCTCTGTGAGGAGCAGGAGTTGTGGGTGCAGAGGTTGGATTCGTCGAGCTCTTGGTAGGGTGGTGCTTGATGTGGGATCTTACAACAAAACGAGCCAACCTCTGGTCTCTCATTGGATCCACTTCGTCTCGTACGACACAAAGAATGTCAAAACGAGAGAGAATTGGATCTGACAAGTTCACCTGTAAGAGTATCACAATGAGATGCACACAACATTCTTAGAGCATAAATTACTAGGAAATTGTTGACATTATTGACATAAAATTTTAAAACTTTCTAAATTAATCCCTTATCATTATGGCTTGCCAATTTTATGCTCTTTAATTGAATACAAAATAAGTTGTACAAAATGTAAAACAACTTTTTCTTTTCACTGGGTGGCCATTCCCAATCAGATTTGACAGTTTTAAAGGCGCTTATTAATTTTATGAAGGGACAAGAAATGCTAAAATGTTAAGTTTGTGGACAGATTTATTAATGATTTTTATTAGTTTGCATTGACAAAGATATACTCATAAGAATTTTTTTTTAATTCTAACAACTCATTTTGCATTAGTTTAAAAGGACATAAAAGTTGTTAAACATATTGATGAAGGATTAATTCACATAATGTTAAAATTTAGCATCAATATATATCACCATTGCGATTTTTCAAAGATGTAAACTTGAGGGTTTGTGCTTGGAAGGTGAAAAAATGGGTACTTTATTTATGCCCTAATACTATGTTAGAGAAGGCATTGAAATTTGTCTTATGCCATACAATGTAGTATAAAACATGCTAAAATTTGATATCAATTATACTGAGAATGATTGGGTCATGATTCTTGAAAAAGGAAGTTCAAACTAGGGTATCCGTAATTTTTAGTTTAGTAATCCACAACAATACAACATTCATGTCTAATATGAAATAGAACACCTAAGTTTATCAGATTGTATGCTTTGTAGATCCATGGAGGATAATGAAATTATAAAAGGAAAAAATAATCATAGAAATCACCAGAGGAATCATAGAAAAATCACCATTACTGCATCCAAAAATCTACCAAAGATTAAGAAGATTGTGAAATGAAAATCTATTTTAATGAACTTAAGCTAGTTGCTATTGACATAGACAATGAATAAAATGTTAAAAACATTAAAAAACTATAAATCGACCAAACTTACCAAATTCATATCACAACAATGGCTTTGAGCTAGCATTGGAAGAGATTATATTACAAATTATAATTAATGAGTAAGAAATTAACAGCATTTATGGTCAAACAATAACCTAAAGACAGATAGTGAATTTTTACATTACTCAAGTTACTTGTAAATATAATTACATTTTCTGAGAAGGTCATTGATGCATCATATCTGCCTCCGATTGGATTAGCAGCAGCAATAACAGAACACCTTGCTTGAAGAGAAGTAACAATTCCAGCTTTAGAAATTGATATTGACTGCTGTTCCATTGCCTCATGTATTGATGTCCTATCTTGGTCATTCATCTGCAAAATGCCAAAATAATATCAATTCCCATAATTAATATATTTGCTAGGCCGATACATTGCAAAGGTATTCTGGAACAAATGAAAGTACATTAAATACAAAACTACATGAGCAGAGTTAACAAATGTTAAAAATTGAAAATACATAGTCATTAATGATATGAAAACATTGTAAAGATTTAAATTTTTTACAGAAACAAGAGAATGGCAATACATTCACAAGGTACTGTGAATGTATGGACATTCTTTTACCTCAACAGCACAAATCTGAGGTAATTGTAACAATGAATATGCCCAAAATATAATATGTATCATAAGAAATTTTATAAATACATTTGGTCATAATAAAGTTTTCAAAGCACAAAAACAGTAAATTTTGAACAGATGCCAATTCAAAGAGTTTAATTTTGTACACAAATAAGTTATTAATTAAACACTTAAGATACTAATCAACAAACAAAGGGGATTAAAAAAGCAGCCCTAATTGGCCATAAGAATTTCAAACCACATGGTGATCTGCTATGGTGCAATTTGTTTTCAAGTGTTCAGAATCTTGCTCAGGTCTGCTAGTTCACATAGTTTTCATACTATTTCAACATTTTTGTGTACATAAATGTTTTTCACCTTCACTACTCTTTCTACCACTCCAACCTCCACTTTGGGGCATGTATCTAAGGGTACTACCATGTCTGTTTAGTTGGCTGACGTGATAGTGCATGTGACAATCAGCAGACATACATGTCAAGATTGTGTGCTTAAACACATTGCAGATACTGCAGCATCACAGTATAATGTGGTTTAAATTAGCATCAAAATAAGATTTTAAATTTATAACTATTTTGTGGTTACTTTTTGACTCTACCTACTGCAATCTAAGAAATTTAATTTAAAAAATAAATGAAATCTGATATAAGATAGTCTCTGCTCTACTCTGTGGAACTCCATGGTGCATGGATAAATAACTTTGCAATTCCACAAAAAATCAATAAAGATATATATAGTGACGGAACTGAGTCTAATTAATTAATTAACTTTGATTAAATTTTTTAAAAATTAATTAAATTTTATTTTAATTTTTTTATTTAATTTTTAATTTAAAATAATTATTCTCTTAATGAAATTATCGGGCAGTTCCGTCGGCCCCTCCTTTACGTAGT
>WURS02293870.1:0-18634 GCA_011762765.2 Rhinocypha anisoptera
CAAGTCAACAAACGCGGACGCAGAACCCGATAATGCCGAGAGCACATGGACGACGCCGCGAAAACCTTCGTACCAATAAGACATCCACATTTTTCCGATGATAAATTTGGAAAAAACCCTCATCTTATGTTTGGGTAGATAGAAAGGAAGCTGGCCAGGACCATAACATTCATTCATTAAATGAGATCTTTGATAAGCATAGGTTAGTTAACTAGAGGTATTACTGTTTTAGTTGAACTGCTCTGCCATTTATTCCTCCAAATTCTCTTTGTTGCTGATTCAAATTTTTTAATGGTGAAAGTCCATGGTAACTATAAGGAAACTTATCTAGGTCAGTAAACACCTTAACTGATTAACAGATAACAAGTAATATTAAATAATTGGGTGTATTACAAAAAAATCAGAAATACTTTGAAGTCAATTGAGCAGCTAAAGGATTAATTGAAAGTATGCCATGGTCATAATACCTTTTATTTATTGTAACTGATGCAACTGTTTGTATTTTAGTGAATAGTTTTTTACATAATCTCTATATTATGTTGTACCCTATTAAAAATAAACTGAGTTCCACTGATGACAACATGAACCATATGAATGTTTATAGTGAATTAATTATTAATATGTTTTGAAAAATTAAGAGTATAAGTCACATGCAGGAGAAAATTTAACAAATGGTAATGAAAGAATTATTAAGGTAACATAGTTCAGTATAGAAAAAAATACTATCATAATAATGAAATCAAGTATAAACGGGGATAAAGAAAAATTGTATTACAATCAGTCTATCATATTTCCAGAAGTGAAAAGTATTTTGTCTAATAACTGAACTATGATTACTGATTCATTGATGTAATCAGAATAAGATCAACAGGAGAATGATCACTATATGTAGATTTCCATTTACTCAATTTTGCAAATGAGTCAGCATGGTTGCAAAATTTTCTTTCAAAATGGGAAGGAAAATTTGGTATACTAAATGCCCAAGTAAATGTGGTTTTTAAATGAATAGAAGGACAAGACATCAAGTATGATTTCAATGCCTGATACAGGATAGTAGAAACTTAAAATTTATTTAAAAGTTCATTCTTTTGTGAGTAGAGATACTACAAAGTCATACTGTAGACTTATATAGTTTTAGAGGTATGGGATTTTTATAATTGATATTTTGTGACAATGAGATGAAATATGATAAAGAATTAACAGCATGCATTTTAAATTTTTGTCACTAAAATAAGATTATTACACAATGATTTTGGTAAAAAAGGAACTTGTGAAACCACGAATGAACTTACAAGAATGCAATCCAGTCATCATCATCTTCATCCTCAGACTCCTCTTCATCTTCAGCTTCCGATGGAGTCGTGGCACTCCCCCTCGAATGGAATGATAAATTCCAGTCCACATTGCTGGGTTCTTTAATATTAGCAGGGGCCAGTTTTTCAATTCCTTTAGAAAAGCTGTCTCCCTGCCCAGAGAAGAAAGTGATGCATGCTGGTGTAGCGACTGTATATTGTTTATAAACCATATACATATGTACACACAGAATTTATGGTGAATAGCAAATGTCAAAGAATATTTATGATTTTGGTATATTTTACTTGATATAAGTGAGTAGTAATGAATGAAGTTTCTAGTGAAAATTGTTTCCTGATTAGTATACCTATTTAATGGCTAAAAGAATAACTTAGAGCACTTACCTGGCAGTGATCAATTTTTATTTCTGGTACAGGAGTGGAACTGACACTATCCGAACAGTTTTCTATGACAGCACTTTCAATCCATGAATTGTAGTAACGCACCACATTTTCATGATTAAGCCGGGATAACAACTTCACTTCTCTTGTTATCTTCCTGTTTAGTTGCTTATTCTTTGGATTAAGTTTAATGCGTTTAATTGCATAAATTCCTCCATCAAGTTTATTTCTTACCTTAATAAAAAGAATAATATAAATCAAGTAAAAATATTTGTATAACATAAAACGCATAGTATGTTTGGAAGCATATATCTTATATTTTTGTCATTTACCTTCAACACATCACCAAATGCTCCTTTACCAAGCCATTTAATGATTTCAAATTCATTTTTAATTCTAGACTGTCCCTTTGGGTTAGCAGGAAAGTATTGTTCGATATCTATGTCAGGCTCTTCATTGTCAGATGTACTATCACTTTTTTTCTAAATAAAGTAAGAGAATCAACAAATAAAATTCTTCACCAGGATATCAAACTAGCTACAAATGAAATTCTCATTAACATAAGAAAACAAATTCAGCTCTGTCATGCAATATACCAAATGAAATGTCTCAGAATAAGAAGCACATGCTATGTGCAAGGTGAAAACTGAAGTGACCAATGATGGATGTATTTCTATAGCTACTGTGAAAAACTAAAGGGTGTCATATACTGAACTTCTTAAATTTAAGAAGTGAAAAAAACAGCCACTAATGCCATCAGATAAAAAAATTATACAACCTAATATGTCTGACCAGTTGCCTTAGAGCTCCAGTAAAGAATTTGACATTTTTCAGTGATTTTTGCAACATTAAGAGCTTACTTGCCGAAACTAATTACTTTCTCCAATTCCTTGCCACTGCAGCCATTTATTACCTATGCTTCAAATGGTAAGTGAACTCCATGGCATTAAGTTCTTTGTCTTAGGTTTGTAAGAAGGTGTCAGAGGCTTATAGGGATGGTAATGAGCATTTTAAGACTCTACTATTAGTTACAAAAACTGAATAACAAGACAAACCTGCTTTTGTGCCCAGTTTCTTTGGGGACTAAGACCTCTCTCCATTGGATCCTTAACAAATGAATGATCTAACAATTGCTTGGCACTCCATCTATGACGCTCATCCTTCAAAAGGCACCTAAAATGTCCATGCAATCCATGAAATAGATAAAATAATATAATTATTAACATTATTTATACAATAGACCTTGACAAAAAGTACATCAGAAAAAACGAAAATCAGACCATCATATCAAAATTAAGTGTACCATATAAAAAAACAGTTTATCTTACCAAAAATCAGAATATTATATCAGTTGTTCTATGGTTGAAATTTTTTTTTCAAAGTAGAGGGCTATAGAATCAAAGCATATGTACAAATTGAATTTAAATTTGGCAGAACTAATTTGTCTAGCAGTTCAAGGTAGATGATGAAAAAAATCTTATGCCCATATAGGAAATGGTTTCCAGAATCACTTTTGGAACTGCTTCATGATTACAGAAACAAAACACATTGTAATTCCATATAAAACAATTTTTATTTATGACCTAGATTTCATCACAGAATGAGATAATGAGGTGAAGTTACAGAAATTATCAAAGATATATATAGTAACTTGGGAAGGTGGGAGGGAGTGAGAGGTGAGGTGGTTGATGTAGTATACAGGAGTAATTAGACGTTGAGGAGGGAATGTAAGGTAAGTATTGGGCAGGCAGAAAATGGAGTAGGATGAGAGACAGATGTAGAGTAAGTTGTGACCAAGAGGAGGGTATATGTCACCTGGGGCTAGGCTGGTTACTGGGGGGACTTGGGTGGTGGTAGCACTTTCTGGATTTAGAGCTTGGAATGTTGGAGGTTCAGAATAAGAGAAAGAGAACTGTATAGATATTCATTTAATAAATTAGAATCACTTAAAGAGACACATTGAATAATCCAATTTTACCCCTGAAATACTCCACATGGAAAAGAAGGGATCTAGATTGGATGTCTTGGAACAATGTCTCTTTCAATGAGGCTCAGCACAGGATAATTTGTTAGTTAAAATATTATTAAAATGAGACAGAGAGCATTATAGCAATGATTACAGAACTAAGTTGGAAATCATAAGAATGAAGGACTTAATGCTAAATTAAATTTATTAAAAAACTCAGAGCTGCTGAAATTGGACAATTACTCATAGCCAACCATCACATTCAGTGGACCAATCACATTCACCAAGCAAAGGAGAGGGATTTCTCAAACTAGGAGATTTGAGGATTCTTTCTTTATGCTGACAATAAGTGGAAACAACTGATTGAAGAAAGATTAAACTATTTCTAAAATTTTAGTAGGATTAACATTAAAACTTGGTGTTCTAACCCCATCAGGTGGCTTGCAGGAGAAAGATGTAGATATTTTAATACACATAAGGGTTCATCCTTGGATAAACTTACAAAGGGAAACATGACAGTTTTCCACTAATAATTCTTATAAAGCCTATTTTATAACCTTACGTTTCCTGTATAGGCATGCTACATTTATTAGTGAAGCCATCTTTTTTCCACATATAAGTCACTATGGGAATTTTGTTATAAAGTGAAAGAACCATCAAAGGAACATCAACAGATCAATCATGGTATAAACAAACCTTGTGATCCACAGTAAAATCCTGAATTGTGAAAGAATATACAAGGATAAAATCTTTAAAATTTTTCATATTTGCTGTCTCTATGAAAGCCCTAAACACTGGTTAGCTTTTGCTTATAAGTTCAATAAATTTCACCACCAAGAAGTGGAATCCCAAAAATTATTACTATGTAATACATGCATGGAAAGATCTAAAGAATACTATGGTAGCATTTTCAACAACCCACACCACATGATGAGAGCTATTATAAAAAAATGGCGGATGAATTCCTTGAAAAGTGGTATGTTACGCAATAAGAACAATTAATGAAATATAACTTACTTTGAAAGGAAGTCTCTAAGATCTGCTCTGATAGTGGATGGGATTTCAGGTGGATTGTCTGTTATAATACAGCCATTTATCAGGGACAGCATAAGAATTCCAAAGCGATAGATGTCTGCCTTTTTGCCTCCTCTTCCTACAGAGGGAGGGAATATATTTTCAGATCTTTCTGCAGCTGATGACTGATAAATGTCAGAGAGTCTTTTGTCAAGACTGTAATCTCCCAGCTTGATGATCCCTAAATACAAAAGTTATGATCAAAATATCAGAGTAATGAATAGTGAAGAATAAATCTTAAGTTAATTATCTTAGTATGTATTACCTGATTTGTCAATATAAACACTTGTGTCTCTGAGATCTTTGTGTACAACATTATTATGATGAAGGTATGCAAGGGCATTCAGTACTCCAATGGCACAGTGACGGAGGATATCAGTATCCACAGATAAATTTTCAGTCAAATAGAGAGCCAAATTTGTCCCAATGACAAATTCCTGGAGGTTAAAAATAAAATTGCATAAGAGTAAAATAAGGTGATAAAATAACATACAGCTGTAAAAATTATCAAGTGAAAGATACTGTGAAAACTAATTATCTAGTATTAATAAAACTATGATACAAAATTGAATAATGAAATGATAATAATGGAGCTGGATGAGTTTATATGGTACTATACATATAACACTCAATCTTATGAAGGCATATTAAAGTGTTAATAAAAAAGTGGTTAATGAAAAACTGTTTATCCTGCTAAAATTAAAATTATAAGAAACTATAAAAACTTTAATTTTGGTGATTGAGAAGAATGTAATAATGCAAAACCAAACAAATTTCATTAGAAGACTACTAGGAACAAGTTGTGAAATTCTTATAGCTATGAATTTCAGAATTCACACTATCAGAGGTAATATGAGGGAATATTGTAATGGATGCAATTTAAAATTGTATTGATTAAAGTACCATTTGAACTTGTATTGAAACATATACATATATGCAACCAATATTAGTTGTGATGCTTATGTGCAACTTCCACAAAGTTTTCGAAAATTCTTAAGCTATCCAGTGTAGAATTAGTGTGGTGATGAAAGACTTGATTTAACAATAGGACAAGAGATTTACAATTTTCTGGTTGGTGAGCTGTCAACTCTTAGAATTACTGTGGAATTTTTAATAATTGGAATCACATAATATTTAAGGCTGATGTCTTGACTCAAATTATGAAACATGATGATATATTTAATGTTTTGTTCAAAAGATAAAGCCATTTTTTTCTACATCCGAGACAAACCAGAAACAAATCTCACATTTGAGACTCTAAGGAGAAAAATTATGTACATGGCATACTAAAAAAACTCACCCCTTGCATAAAACTAATGTATTGGATGAAGGGCATTTACCAAAATAAAGAGTTTGATCCATATACATTCTGAAGCTGTCTTTCTATAGTAAGCTAATCTAAAAGGAAGAGGAGTTTTGATCACCTCAGAAAATATTGATGATTTGGGTTCAAGAATAAAGATTTTGATTCATGAAAAAATCATAAATAAAGTCATTAATAATATTAATTATAGAAGTGGTGGGAAAGGACTTTTTAACAAATATAGAGAAATAGCCCTAAGCCCCTGAAAATCAGTCATATTTAAAGTTTGAGATAAGGTTAGAAAAATGTCTGATTCTATTATCAGTATTGGAATATAGAAAAATATTCTATTTTATTTACCTGTTTGAGCTGGAAGTAAAAATGAAAATTCTGATTTTTAAAATTATTTTTTGTGGTAACTTATGATTCAACTATCAATCAAGAAATTCTCTTACCAGTTGGGGAATCATTCAACTAATGATAATATGATGATAAATTGTAATAAAATTAACATAAGACATATTATATCCCTGCTCATGGAAGGTAAATTATTTAAAGGAGAAATAACAAGTTTTTTGGCTGAAAAATATGCCATCCCAGCATTCTATTTTCTTTAATAATCAGGTAACAGAAAATTGTGCATCTCATTATTAAAGTTATATTAATGAATAAATGGGAAAAAGGGAGATCTAAGAAAATAAAGGAGCTATATTCATTACTCCTGGGGTAGTTCATTTTTCTCACATAATAAAATATATAAGAGGATATATATTAAGATATATAGAACACAAGAAGTTAAAATTATTAAATTTGAATTTTTAAACCACAAACCCATGTCAATTAATTTAACCAAGATGAGAGGACCTACCTCCAAAATTAGAATAACTAGGCAGTCTTTTTCTTGTATATACTTCATGTTAATGTAATGGACCAAGTTAGGATGATTGAGTTTTTGAAGGAAATTTAGCTCCTGCTCAATGCTGGTTATCTGAAATACAAAACAGGATGCCACATTAAAATACTAATCAGAGTAGTGAAGAAAAATGGCCAAATATATGCATGCATTGCTACAATGGCATCATCTATCAAAAAAGGGAAACTATGGTAGACTGTAGTACCTCCCAGCTGTTCAGACATTTTCCATATAGTTGATAGTCCAACAAGATGCAACAACAGAGTTGATGTCTATTTAAAGAAACCTGATGATATACTATGTACATATATGGTTATAGTGCATTTTGCATTTAGATGACAGTACGGGCTCTATGGAGTACGGTTTTGCCAAAATTCGTGTGAACCCTCATTCTCAACTATAGGCAATTGATACTAACAGTATGATAAATTTGATTTGGTTAATTCAGAGTTAAATATTTTGTACAATTGAGGTCTTGAAGCAGTAGTTTTTTTTATGAGAGACGAAATGGTATTGTCCTAAATACATGGTGAACTACAGAGAAATATTTCAATCTCAAAATAAATGCCACAATGGTAAGTGTATTTACAATTCAACGTATATTCAGATGCATACATTTGTTCACAGGCCACTGCCAAGAGACAAATATATTAGTTGATGGTGAAAATATTATACTGTGGGAAAGGAGTTGAAAACTGCAATTATTCTGGACATTCCTTAAATTGACACATAGAAGGTATATGGTTAACGTTGCACTTTTATTGACCATGCATCGAAAATCTTACTAAATTGACGGTGGTGTTCTTCTGGAATTTTTCAGTGGGGGGGAGAGTGTTTTTGATTGGTGCAATTTTGAGATGTGGTTCATCATCCCTTTATACAAAAATATTCCTAAAGTTACAAAAAATTAGTGTTTCCTCTCAGGGGGCTTTACCCTGACCTGCTGGACTGAGGCTGTGGTGCGTTCGTGGATTCAGTAGATGTCGAATGAGATGATGATGAAGTTCAGCAAATAATCAATTCTTCTACATCGTCCTGCAAACTATTAGCAAGCCCTCTTCTTCCACTATGATAATATTTGGATATAGTTTCTCCAGTTCTCTTGAGAAAGTGTCGAAGCTTTCATCAATTAGTCTTTCTACATCCTTCTTTTTAAAAGATTCATTTTCCACACTGACGTAGTACTTAATTTATTCCTGAACCATTTCAGTTGGATTTAACTCTCAGTGATAAGGTCGGAGACTGAGAACAATAGATCCATTAGATTTTTCCATTTCACTGACTCTTTAATTTTTCGTAGCTTTCCTGAACTTGATTCTCAGAAAACAGAATGTCTCTTTTTAGGCAATCTTCATCAAATCCTATATTTTTGCTGATACGGTTTTTCCTCCAATTTTTCTCTAATGGTATGAGGCATTTAATCCATGTTCGCTTATTATATGAGGCATTATTTACGTATTATATGAGGCATTATTTACAACAATTACTGAACCTTTTGGGAGGTTAGGGAGAAGGCAGTTTTCGAATCGACTCTCATAGTTCTCTCCATCAACTTCATCGTACTCGTCCATTGTATTTTTCTTACAAAAAAAATTGCAGTGCACCTACTATGAATAATCCATTCCAGTGCCAGCGTGAATTATAGTGAAACAACCCCTTCAAGAACTCGCTTGGGAGCTTGTAGTCGGGTGCTCAAACCAGCCAAGAAAGCCTGTCTTGGTGTTTTGATTTCCTTATCATGCCATGCCATGTTCACCGTTTGCCCCACATTGACCCATGTTTCATAAGTATATATAATAGGCCTCCCGTCGTGGTGAATGTTTTTAATTTTCCTTGCATGAATGTGATGCAAAAAGATTATGTCGTCTCTTTCTATTATTATACTCCACCTGTCCCTTTTTTCATATACGAACTGAATATCAGTAAGTAAATGATACAATGTTGATCTTTTGAAATTGGATGGGTCCTCGTCCATATTTACAGAATTTAGAATAGTTTTAAGTGTTGGAGGAATACTTTTCTTGAACATTTCATGCACTTTCCTTCTGACTCCAGATCTGAGAAAATCATCACAAACTAAAGATTCACATTTCCTTAAGGCCGGATGATTTTTATAGTTTTTGATGGAGTAACTAAGGAACCGTGAGACACTTCCCTTCTTACCCTGTATATAGTCTACTATTTTTAAAACTTTGTATAGGTTTAACACATGGTGAGAATGTAATTCTTTCTTGGATTTGATTTTTTCCTTCACTGGAAGTGAAATTAATATAAAAGCTACTACAATATCTTACTTTTTCATTCATTGCATCTCATATTTTGTGATATTGGCTTTGGAATGACGAGGTACTGCATTAACAATAAACATGGATAAAGCCAATCAGTTTTGAAATTACCTTGCTGATTTATGAATAAAGTCTGAAAATTCCATTTGTACTTATTCTGGCTACTATGTTATATGTATTTATATCAAAGTGATATGTAATGACCGGTGACAATCGATTGTAGAGCCTATTCATAAAGGTGGTAAAAAAGTTCTAGCAAAAAAACTACAGACCTATATGTTTGAATTATCATCTTTTGAAAATTGTAAAAAGATTGGTAACAGATTACTGTATTTCGCGGCCTATAAGACACAATTTTTTTACTCCAAAATGTGCTCTAAAATCAGACTGCATCTTATGCACTGGTGCATCTTATAGGCTGGGAAATAAAGTATTAAGTTTTTCTTCTGTAAATTCTAACCTGAAAAATCAAGGTGTATCATATAGGCCGGGAAATACAGTATATGAAATACTTTTGTGAAGTAAATAACTGGATTAACCCATCTCAACATGGTTTTAGGAAGGAATATTCATGCGACACTGACCTATTAGAATTTTAATATGATTTAGTTGATGCTAATGAGCATGGGGAGCAAAGTAGATGCCACAGCAATTTTTTTTGCTAAAATATATCATGGTGAGTCCTAATTTACAACTCAGTAAAATATAAAAAATGGGTCTTGATCTAAGAATAAGGGAATGGATAGTGACATTTCTTTGACTAGTTCTAACCTGTTTTAAATAATTAGCCATTTCCTGTTGTAAATTTTCATCACTCCTTGAGTATGAAATTGGAGACTTCTTAGAGACAGAGATATTATTTTTTGGTTGATGTGCTGTACTTTTGTTAAAACGCATTGTCCATTCCACAACAGCTAGCAACTCTCCAGTGGTGATATCAACAGCTGAGTAAACAACACTTCCTCTTTGGCCATGTCCTAAGATAGAATGCCATCTTTTATTATTTAAAGTAAGGTCTTTTCATATGGAAAAATTCCCTTTAAAAACTATGAAGGAAATATAAATTAGATTTAGTCTTTTTTAATGTTAAAGAAATCTACAGTTAAAAAGAACCAAAAAGTTAAAGATCCATTATCAATTATATATGTATTTGGTTACTAAATAAGCAAGAGCAGCAATTGCATTTACATATAACCTAAATATATTAATGACAAAAAATCTAAATGTACATTAACTTCTATAAACAAGGGAAAAAGCATAGTTAAAATTATGGATAAACTAAAGACCAGCAAAAATTAATGATTTACATAAAGGGAAATTTCATTTATATGCATCATCCTGACAACTTATTCTAATACTATCATAGATGCAAATCTTTTAAACCAACACATGTTATTTCACTCACAAAAAAACTTGAAGAGCCTGGAGATTTTTCCCTATGTCATTTTGTGTGCAAAGCCATGGATGTCAAATATGAATCATTGTCACTATGGTACTTTGAACCATCTTTAGTGAAAGACAGCAAAAAAAAAGTATAGCATTGGTGCAATCACATAGGAAATAACATGGAATATACCAATTGAAAATACTCAAAGGATCCAAGTGTAATTGTAACTATGGCAAGGAAGAATTTTAAGAAATCAAATAAATGAGGACAGTTTGCAATCTCCACAAAATTTTTTTGCAGAAATTGCAAACTGTCCTCATTTATTTGATTATGGATCCTTTACACCATATTGCACCTGATTATATAGCATTTAATTTTAAGATATTTCACTACACACTATATATTCCTAAAATTGATGCAGCAAACTGAAGATAATATTACTAATGAAGACAGTTTAAGGGTAATAGAATTAGAGGTAACACAATTTAACACATTTTACTTCCATTCATGAATTTAATCTTACTTCTTTCTCTCATTGTATGTCAGTTTCTTCATTTTACATATTATTATTTTTTGAGTAGTCACATAGGTTCATCTCTTATTACGTAATGTATTGGTCACAGTCATTCCATTCATGCAATATTCCTTTGTATGTTTTACGAGTTTTTGGCATCCCTCCTTTTCTGTGAAGGTGTTTTCTTGTAGTTTGCCTTGTTCCTCAAGATAATCCATCAGTCAACACTTTTGTGCTCTTTCCGCAAGGGAATTTGTCTCACATACACAATTTATTCATTAAAAAATTGTTTGTTGTACTTTAAAATCCATGTCAATGTTATTGACAATCTATTTGTGTAATTTTTAGTAAGTGGTTAGGTGGAATGGGGTTTGCTCAATCAATCTCCTCCAAATAAAAACCTATTATATTAAAAGGTTTGAAAAAAAACACACTGCCTATTCCACATAAAGACGTAAGTAAAATAAGTAACATATCACTGGATCACATTGAAAATATAGCAATGCGATATAACCTTAATTATGTAATTATAAAACACTGTTATAGTGAAGGCACTTATCGGACAATAGGTTTTTGTGACTGCTAACATTTTCTTTGGGTCCAAGTTATGATTTGTGAAGAAGTTTAAAATCAGGTTAGAATAAAAATGGAAATACAAGAGTTCATTTCCAAATATGTTTCAGATTTTTAATTTACTCTCTATGAAGCAAAATAGATTTGATTTTTGATGCAACATGGGAGTGATATAAAGTTTCAAATTTTCAGCATCCTACGTCAACAAATGAGACTAAAAAGCAAGTTTGAAAAGCCTATTGGGAAAGAGATCTATTCAGGACAATACAATTAGATAACCAGTAGCAAATGGGTGTATTTGAAAGACATCCTTCAGCTTACAACAAATGATTAATGTAGCTTCAACATTTCAAACTGCAAAACTTAGTGTAATGGAATGATCTAACTCAGTAACTAAACTAAAATTTACTAGTAGTAGTTTAGTAAACTAAACAACGTTGTAAATTACTCTTATATAACTACAATACACAGAATGTACTTGAATCATACCTTTTCTATTTCTGGACTTGCCTATCCAGTTCAGTAAACAAAAAAATGATTAACTGTTATTTCCAAGGTAATTAATTACACATTGCTCAAACTTGATTTAAGAGAGACACTTGATAAATACAAAATATTCATAACCTATGATTGCAAAGTAACCTGGAGAAATGACATTTAACTCACCTAGACACTTCCCTCGTTGAACTTGCCTTTCACCACGATTATTGAAGTGAACAATTCGTGTACCACGATGATCACAATGGCTTATATCAGTTCCTTCAGATATTGTCTTGCTTCTAAAAACATAAAATACAATGGAAATGCTTTAAAGTCAAAAATTAATAGCAGCTCATATATATGTATTTAAAAAAAATTACAATTGTAAGAAATTTGATTGTACTTGGAAACATTAAGTGTATGATCTATTTAATGCAGATTCTCTGAATTAATATTGTTCGATTATCATCATCACGGTGGACAGACTTTTTATATGATGAATAACTGACAGGAGCCCTCAATTCTAATTTATCACACTAAAATTCCTTACTCCCTGATTTCCCCATTAAATCCTTCGTTATTCATCTACACACTTGTTCATGGTCTTTCATCACAGTATCTTCCCTCCTGCTTTGTCTTGGAATGAATTTCATGTTAATCCACACTGCCTCAATATATTAAACTATATATTAGAAATTATTTTTAGATTTTAGGTTAGATGCTCATGTATTACAGCCCCAAAAAAACCCTTTTATTAAGAAACATATTTTGGAATGGACTATGTTATCAATATTACTTAAGTTCAGGAATTTGTTTTAGACAAAGGATGAATATGTGAGTAAAATTTTCCAGTATTTTGTTATGTGGCCCACAGACATGGATTCCCGAATGAAACTGAACAGCTATATCATAACATAAATACATTTTGAAAACTGTAATACCTTCGGTTAGGAAATGAGCTTGCTCTAACAATTGAGCAGCTCCGACTTCGCGATAAACATTTCTCTATCATGGGTCCACCATTTCCATTTTTGGTTTCAATGCTGCCCAGTACCACTCCTTCATCTGCTTCATTGTCCTTATCCTCTGATTCTCCCCGCCGTCTCCTCCGCCTCCTGATGTTTTCCTCTTTTAGAGCTTCTCGCTTTTTTCTGATTTCTTCTTGAAAGGCTTGCCTCTGAAAATAATCTCTGTATAACTTGACATGTAGCTGAATGCTCCCACAAATAATACTCACCAAGCTCAATTATAAATATTACTACAGCATAAGATTATTAGCCTTCTTTAGCCCTCCGCTCCGAAGAGCGGAATGCTAAAGAAGGTTAATAATTCAAACGTTACAAATTGTATATTTTTACAACAAATAATAAAAATACATAGCATCCTATTGGAAGTGAATATCAGTGAAAAGAATATAAATACTAAAACTTGCAGAAAAATAAATAAAAAATAAACATTTACATTTCAAGAACTGAAGCAAATAAAGAAAATTTAGCATCTTCATTAAAAATACCACCACAAAAATTACTTTTCAACTAATAAATTATCAATAACATTTTTAAAAAGCACTGGTGTGTTGATCCGGCCACTCAAACAGCCAACTGCTTCTTCTCAACTTCTAACAACTATATTGTACACAGTGATGATCTTAAAAAATATAGTACTGTTGGCCATTCAACCAACAACTAACTTATACTCCCACTTTATCTGAAAATAAAATACATGCAAGTAAACGAGGAGCTTACTTCACGGTCCTCTTTCAACTTTTTAAGCTGCTGCTGCTGTAGATTTTGCTGCTCCAAACGTGACTGCATTTCTTCGTAAAATGACTTGAATCCGGGTTTGTTATGCTGATGAAGAAAGTTCTAAAACATGTAAAGGAGAGAAATTTATTCAAAAACCTGAATGGAAATGCACTAAATGGTAAATAAAAATTGAACTAAACCGATCATTTTCAACATCAGAGGTCTCACGAATAATAGAGTGAAACTTCTGATACATAGTTGTGGAAATTTGAAATAACCTGTAGATTGTAATAAAAGTTATTCGTAGGAAAACATAAGTATGCCAACCTGAACATGCTGGGCTAATTCAAATATCATCTCCTCCCCACGTCGACTGTACGCTAAAGATTCCAATTCTCCTCTTAGTTGAGATATGTTCTGGGATGACAGACCCTTGCTTTGCTCCAACAATATTGTCGGCAACCTGACAAATGGATGTTGTTGACAATTATGAAAACAGCAATGGGGAAAAACACAAATAATGATTTCATTAAAAAACCGAATGGCATTTAAGGAAGAATACAGCTTAAGAGTTACAAATGTCCCCCAAAGTTCTTACTGATCTGGATATTTTTCCGGACATATTATGTGTAGATCTATTTGAGCGTGAATTTCCTGAGGACCTTCTGAGCTTGATCCTTGCTGAGGAGTAAGTGTAATCACGATGTCCGGAGGCCGGGATATTTTCCATACATCTGTATCTCTCAAGTCTCGCAGCTCCAATGAGAATATGGCCTTAAATGAAAATTGAAATAAAAAACGGCATCGACTTACTCTTGATTAGTAATTCATTGTGAGTGACAACAGCGTCAGTGTTTTCAATTACCTTCAAAGCTTGTATTTCATTTTCCTGCCTTTCGTGACACGACTCCGGGTCAGCCATTAAACCTAGGAATCCATATATACTCAGTATAAAAACTTAATTTTGAGCGAACTCATTCCACCGATACTATACCAATCACATCCCTACCGTATTAACTAAAGCCATTGATAAGTAATTGACCACGAAATCTCAGCTGTCAAACATTCCTGCCTATTTCCGCACGCAACGCTTATCGTATTTCTCTGTCTAAACACCTTTCCTTTTTCATTTATTTCGGGGAGTTCAGAGTTTAACCGCAGGGTGTCGTTTTTGGTCTGAGAAATCGCGGAATAATTTAATGCGGATTTGATTTTCCAAATGATTACAATTTCCCATTAACTTCTTCACTTCAATTTTTAGGAATCATGATTACCAGAATTGATTCACATGTCCAAAAATTCTTTATCACTTAAACAACACATTACATCAGATCCGAATTTAACAACTTTAAATACATTTTGGTAATATGCTGCATCATGCTAAGGTAAACATTTCACATCAACAAAAGGAAACGTCCAGAAACAAATTCGAAAGCAAAGTAAAATATATATGCACAATACACAAAGTCATTGTGGCACACTTCAGGCACAGATCTTTCACAAATTATACCAAGTGAAAATGTGAAGTGCAATTTACAAACGTCTGTAGTGAAACATGTCGACCAATTAATTAAATTTATATATTATAGGTATAGTATTTTCAATTTATTGGTGCTTCGACGGCTGTGGTCATTTCGCACCCCGTCAAGTCTCTGGAAAAACGCAACATCCATGCCCTGGGCGGGATTTAAACCTGCGAGCTACCCAGTCGGCATATTATATGTGGATTGTAAAGTTTTATTTCCATGACCCACTTGTTTAGACACTAGAAAATGATTAAGTATGTAAGCAACAACAGAGCTATAATGAAGCTGAATGCCATCCAGCAACACCACGCATGGAACCCTTGTTTTTACTATTCCAATTTTTACTAGACCTCTCAATCCAATTAAAGTTATGGTTGTGCTAAATGTTCTCATTTATATGAAATATCTAAAATAATTCATTGATTAGGGTTGGGGAAAGTTGATTCGGGAAAGTTTTTATCTAAAATAATCTGGAATGCACAATTTAAATATAGTACTGTTTATTAATTCATAAAAATTTAAGGAGACAAATAGCAAATACAGCAGGTTGAAATAGTACATGGTGTGTTTTGCAATGGCGATTAGATTACATTGTAATTAAATAACATTCAAATGCAATAGGATTGGTCACACAAAAGAAGGTAAGCAAAATGCTAGCAAAGAGCAATCAAATCCATCATTCACAAAAAGAGCTATAAAATATGCATAAGGAAAATCACATATCTAATTAAACAAAAGCCAAACTTTTACCAGTGTCATATTGCAACATTTAATGCATGGCAACTAACTCATTCAAAGTATATAGAAGACTGCACACCATCGTAGCATCTTGATTTCATAAAGATGAAGAGTCAACTCATTAGTTTTGAATATATTGTAATGTAAATTTGGGAACATATTCAGGTAGCAGCTTGAAATAGTACATAGTGTGTTTTGCAAGTTAGGTGAAAGACAAAAAGTAATATAAATTATTTGCGAGGTTAGTGCACAAAAACTCTTGAAATGTAGTTGCTACGTGCATTGACATGCCAATAAGCAAAGAAAAAACTAATTCAAAACCAAGAAATATTATCGCTAACAAGAAAAAAAGAAGGAAATAGTTTACAAATTAATTTTTACCTACTACTAAACTTTTAGACTAGATTACATTGGAATTCTATAGCATTCAAATTCAATAGTAATATTTACACACAAGAAGGCAAACACAATGCTATCAAACATACAGACAAAGAGATCTATTAAATGTGCATAAGCAAGGAATATCAAGAGGCAAAGCTTGTCTGAAAATAATGGTACCCAGCTTCATAGTACATGACAATTATTACTGAAGACAGGCCACCATTGCATCTAGTAGATTCCAAGTGAAGAGAAATCTCCACAATGTTCACTAACACCCAAAAGAGGTATTTAAATAATCACTTTGTTAAGGCTGCAGATAAACTTTTCCACATAATTCCTTCTTCTAACAACCCACCATTAATTTCTCAAAATCCTAATGTAATTTAGCTTTATCCGACTTCAGAAAGAGAGATTTCTAAAATCCTTGTGAAAATCACCTCCAATTGGAACTCCATCAAAGCCAGAAGAATATTTAAATATTCTTCTGGATTTGATGGGGTTCCTTGTTGCATTTTGAAAGGTTAGATCATAGAGTCTCTAATTTTACCTCTTGTTTACTTAGTCAATGAATCAATGTCTTCTGGTATTTTTCCTCCTTTGCTGAAAATTGCTAAGGTTATTCCACTCCACAAGGGAGGTGATGATAAGGACATAAACAACTACAGGCCTATCTCATTGCTCTCAGTTTTTTCAAAAGTTTTCGAATATGTAATGCTCTACAGACTTTCCTCCTTTATTGAAAAAATTAAGATTCTGTCCACCGCACAGCATGGTTTCTTGAGTGAAAGAGTACAGAAACTGCTATCTATAGATTTGTTGATCTAATCCTTCATGGATTGGACGAACATAAGAATGTCCTGGGGATTTTTTATGATTTGAGCAAGGCATTTGATAAGGTGGATCATGGGATTCTGCTAAGTAAATTACACTCCTATGGTATCTCTGGCATGACCAATAACTGGCTTAAGTCCTTTCTCTCTGGAAGGAGTCAATATGTTTTTATTAATGGTCCAATCTCCAATGTTTCCTCTAGCAACATTAGTGTTACAAAGGGTGTTCTGCAGGGCTCTGTCCTGAGTCCTTTGCTCTTCCTATTGTACATTAATGGTCTGACAAAATGTATTATGAATGGTGAAATGATTATGTACGCAGACAATACCAACCACCTGATCTCATGTGATAGGGATCTGACCATGGTGGCTCAGACAGAACTGAGCAATATGACAACTTGGTGCATGGTGAACAGGATGAGACTAAACAGCGAGAAATCTACCTGCATTTTATTTCATCCTTATCAGAAGTAAATCTTGTTCTCTCCTCTGTTAAGATTAGAAGGCAAGTCACTGGCTATCACATCCTCTTCAAAATTTTTGGGTGTTTATTTGGATAAAACTTTAAGTTGGGAAGTTCATATTGACTTTTTATGTTCTCGTGTTGCCTTGGGGTGCTCTTTGCTTAGAAAAATTCTTGCAATAACCAGTATTGACGTTGCATTGTCCGTTTACTATGCATTTATATTTAGTAGTCTTAAATAGTGTTGTGGCTTGGGGCCAGGCCAGTTCTTCCCCAATGCTGTTCAGGTTGCAGAAATGGGCTCTCAGGATCCTAACTGGCACTAACAGATACACCAGTTGTTGACAGTTTTTTAAACAGCTAAAAATTTTGACACTTCCTTGTATCTATATTTTCTATACCATTATGTATGTTAAAGTTCAGCAAGTCACCCTGGGTATAGGCGTGAACAATGATGTGCATAGTTATTACACTAGGAGAAATAATGATTATAGGGTTATGTCATATAAACTTTCCCTATATGCAAAAAGTCCTTCTTATGCAGAATGCAAACTATACAATCATTTTCCGAATGAAATAAAATGTGCACAAGGTATTCATCAGTTTAAAAGTAAATTAAAAAAGTATTTAGTGTCTAATGCATTTTATTCAGAGGTCGTGGTATCCCAGTGGGTAGAGCGCTTGGCTACTGACAGGGGGACCCGGGTTCGAGACCGGGTGACGACCCTCCGGACACCTCCAGCTAAACCCAAGCTGAGTGAT
>WURS02293980.1:0-18634 GCA_011762765.2 Rhinocypha anisoptera
TATATTATTTTTATATATTATTATTTATTTCCTCTGTCGGATTCAAATATTATATATTATATATATATACGATATATAACGAACACACGCACACACTTATAGACATTCACACAGAAACAAGGAAAAAGATAAACTTACATAACGGAGAAATATTTGGAGCTCCTTGCTCCTTTGTCAATCTGAGAGAACTCAGTTCTCTCAGATTGACAAAGGGGCAAGGAGTCCCAAATATTTCGTCGTTATGTAAGTTTATCTTTTTCCTTGTTTCTGTGAGTGAATGTCTATTAGTGTGTGCGTGTGTTCGTTGTTGCTGCTCATCTGAGTTCTTCACTGCACACTCCGATAGAAATCTGCGATTATTTTTCACACTTTTATGAGTATACATTCTTCTTAACAAACCAAATTAACAAATTTTTAAAGTAATCAACAGTTTCATATTCTTTGATATATTATTGCATGCATTTGTATTCATAAGTGATAAATATTCTATTTGATTCACGTACCTGAATTTTATTGTTCTGACCTGATATTTTGCTATAGAAATGCAATATTCTTGGGAATATCGCATCCTAAAAACAACTAGAAGCAAACAGTCTTACTTCACTTTACCTGCTCCACAAATGTATTACATCCATGTCCTACCCAGTTTACCACGCTGTCGGCCAAAAAACATGTCCATTCGTTCAGAAGTAATGAAAGAGTGATTAGAAACGGAATAGTTATTTACTTTGAAAATCAAATTTTAGAAATTTAAGAATTCAGAATGAAGAATAGAAAAACTAATTTCTACAGTGTATGTATATATATAAACCATCAAAAATGTTTCAGGTTTATTTTAGAAACATTTTTTGACCTGAAGCCGCCGTCTGCATGATAGCGAAACTGTCGTCTCATTTTATCACATACTGTAGTAATTTGTTTTTCTATTCTTCATTCTGAATTCTTTAATTTTCCATATAGCTCTAAGATTTTCTGTAAATAGATTTATATTTCATATGAAATGGTAAAAAATCACAATAAATCTGTGTGACTGCCTCACTTCTTTAACTTACTGACCCAGTTTGCAGCAATTAATTTCATTCTCAAGGTAGAGGTAAACTCGGTGGGAATCTCTTATATATCCTGGTATTAGTACAATGATATGTATATATAAATCTAGGTAATAGTACAATATATAATGTTCTGTCTGTTCATAATATTCCTTTCCTATCTTCCCTTGTCCATTCTACGACAGTGATGAATATCAGAAACGAACACCATCTCTTGGCGGGTAGTCGAAGCCATTCCTGCAAGAGATGATATACCTACAGAGTCATGTGTGTGGAGAGAGCTCTCGGTGGTGTAACTGGTTAAAGCACACACTAAACGTATATCAAGGAGGTCTGGTGTTCGAGTCCAGACAAAACCTTTTCTCTTATGAATTTGTCAGTTTCCGTAAAATATTCTACCACATTTTGTGTTCGTCTTTTTATGTATTTAGAACTACTTACGTATCCTGCGAAACTGCGAGTCTCCTCTCTAATTTATAAAAAAAATCCTATGTGATTTTACTCTATGATTGTTCAGTTGGTTTGCTTTTTTCACTTACTCATATTTTTATCATTATAATCCATATTTAATCCATTTTTCTCAGTATTTTTAATAGTTTCTCCAGTGAGCAATGTTGAATGGTTTTTGTACTAAGATTAGAAGTTTCACTTACAGGCATAATAATCGCTTTTTAACGTGGCGCAGAAATTACTTTAAAACCTCAGTTGAAATGTCAGACTCCAGTCGAGGCAAACGACATTCACGTGATAAGCCGAAGAGGAGACACAAATGACCATTTTTTTTAGGGACCCCATTTGTGGATGGCATGCGGTTAAGAATGAGCCCAAACAAGTTTTCAACGTTTCAGCTATCTTAAGAGCATTTTCATTCAATGAAATAGATATACAACGGACAAAGGCTCACGAGGAAGGCATGACAGTTGAGCTATATAAATTTAGGCAGTAATGCTATATAAGACAGACGATCCGTTGCGCTAGTCATTTCCATCGTCATAAGTGTCCGTCATTAAGCGTAACTGTGCAGTTGGAAAAAGCTGAAAATGATCAGGAAAATCATATTTTTGGGTCTCTTATCCTCCTCACTGGCAGGAATGAGCAGTAAGTGATTTTTAGCATCCCGATATCCTGTGCGGTTCTAGAACAAACAAAACTACATTAAATTAATGTTCAAGCAGTTTTCACGAAGTAACATATTTTTAAAACCTAATAAACATATTTTTTGAGGAATATTACCTTTAAAAAGTATTTTTTTGAACTTTCGGTCTTTTGATATTTAAAGCCTAAAGTTTAATTTGTCATTGAAGATTAAGCAATCGTCATTGCATCGCGAAGACCAAAATCATCTTGTTTAGGCATCATTCGTTGAAAAAAACTCACAGTAACGGTTGCTTAATTGTATGCATGGCGTGTGTCTATGGGTAGGGTCTTAATTACTTCCAGAGTCTTAGCTAACTTGGCATCGTTGTTTAAAATGAGGGGTCACATGCCTTGACGGGCAAAAAGGGGTGGCTTACAACACGGTTTTGTTTTATATGAGAGACTGAGAGACGTTGCCATCCCTTGACTTCCACTCATTAATCCACTATCCAAATTTTGCAAAGATTTGACTTCCACTCATTAATCCACTATCCAAATTTTACAAAGATTTAGGATACAGTCGTCTGCGATTTCCGAACGTGAAGACCGACGACTCCATCGTCTATCTCACTGGTCTGCTGGTGCCCATCCCGGGTGCTTCCGATGACGGGGTGCCGACCTACGAGTTCAGGAGCACCATAAACGGAGCACCCGTTGCCGAAACGGACCACTACTTCTACCGGTGCAGCTTCATCGAAGACCACCAAGTGGCGTACGCCAAGGGACAGCAGCAACCCCTCCTCTGTTACAACGTGGACGTCGAGAAGGGCGTAGCGACGGCCGAGGAGGTCTCGGACAAGGCCGACTTCATCCTCAGCGCCGACCAACTCCACCTCCCCAAGGAAATTAAGGAGATCAACCTCCTGTTCGGAAAGTCCACGTATCGCAACTTCCAAAAGTCCGCCGTGCCTGTCGAAGAGGAGAGAAATTTGCCGATCCGGCCGTACGACGGTTACGCCGTGGTGTCCAGCGACGGACCCCTGCTATCATTCCTCGAATATTCCCCGCTCATGATCGACATCAGGGCTTCCGAGGAACACCTATTACAGGTGCCGAATATTCCACCTCCCCTCAGATTCCTCTAAACACCCCTTCCTGCTTCCATAAGACCTGATGATTGCTCAGAGGTGACTGCCCTTAAGAGGTTGCGTCATCGGCTGCAGGCGTTTGATATATTACCTTGCCGGAAAACGCCCTCACTTTAATCTGGACGAGTAGACAAATCCTCTAGCAGGTATATATTTCCTGTTTCCGGCTTAATGAGAAGTAATCATCGGGACTTGTTGCAAAAAGGATCGCTTCTAACTGTGATTATTGACACAACATTAATATATGTATGAGATGGTTTAATGAAAAATAAAAAGATTTTGTACATATATTTGCAAAATAAGAAAAATAAACCACGTATCCGAAAAGAAAATAGTCTCCATTAATTTTAGCCTACTAAATATTATTATGTTTTTTGAATAATTTAATTTTTTGATCAAATGACATTCAGCCATTTGCCTGATCGATTACTGAAAATAAAGTTTAGTATTTCACCTTTCACCTGATAATAAATAAATATGTTTCATGATCCCACTGTACCCCTATTCTCGCATTACTGGTTATTTATTACCACTGCATTGATCTTTATAGGTGAAATATAATGAGATTCCAATCATTCTTCGATAACCGAAGCGATGAAGGTTGGTGACTTAACTAACATAAAAGCATGTATTTAAGTGGTAATCTTACTTACTAGGATGCATTTCACACGTTTTTACTATTTATCTTAACCAGGTGACTAGTGACTAAATCTTCCCAAAGTTTACACAGTCTTCTCACTTTTTTGTTATTATTATTAATTATTATTTTTTTGATGCACGATACTGAAAGTTTTTATAAAAGATCTCACACAGCGCTTGAAGTTAACAGTTTTCCTTCACTGACGTCTCAACTGAAGCGGAGAAAAGGACAGAAATAGCCTAAAGTCTTATGGCCAAATAGGGTTTCCTTCTAGCACCAACGCAAATGATACAACAACGCTTTCTTAAGCTAGTTTACTTTCGGTTCCTTCGGTGGTAGACTGTTTCAAATCTCTTCTTAAGCTGTTTCACATTGTGCCCGTAGGCTATTCCAGGAAAACGTGGACGATATACCTTAGAGGATGTATGGTCACGACTAACTGTTGACAAGCATGACAAACACATGGAAGAATGCCTTAGTGTAAATCATAACCTTAGCAACGAAAGAACTGACGCATTGACACGAAGATGTGAGGTTTTGTGAAACTCTGACAGGTAACTTACCCACTTGTTTTATATATAATATATAAAAAATAGAATTCAACCATAACTTTAAAGATTAAGCCATTATAGAAGCGTTGTACTACACTCTTTCGAATTCTGTCAAATAATGTTAACTCTGGAATGGGAAGATGATCTAATGTTTTGCTCATTTCTGACTGAATAGTTTTTACTATAGAATAAGCCTTAATGATTGAAGTATTATTTAATGCACATAAATTAACAATAGTACCCTCATTTTATAGCTGAGAATTGAAACTTTCCTCTCACATTTAAGGATTTATTTTTCTAGTCAGGCCTACACTAGATGATTTTTCGCTATTGCTGGTGACTATGAATATTAAGGCTTATTCTATAGTGATCTGGTTTGACGGATTAAACAAAAAAAGGAACTATATATGTGGGTAAATTTTATTTATTAAAAAATTAACCTTTAGAATTTTCATGATTTTCTAATTCTATTACGTCTTTGGTGCTACTCAAATTAAACCGCGACAAAAAATCATTCATTACCCTCCATTCTACAAACTCATATTCCTGGTACACTTCAAATCAGATAAGAACGGGTAATATGTCCTCCGGCTCCACCTACATCACCGAGTCAATTCATTTCCTCATAATTTAGTCATAAATGACATTTGATTGCTATTAATTGTAAATATTCTGTACTCTATATACTGAGGTTCGATTGAATGTTCCGATTGAACGAGTGAGTCATTCCTTACGCCAAATTACATGTAAAATTACATTTAAATGATGGAAAAAAGTGTGATGGATTAAATTAGATATATTTACCTCAGTCAGAATGTGAAGAAAGAAGGGTGGAATTACGATAAATACCTGCAACCTTATTATTATTTAAAGTTTCAGCTACCGAAAAATACAATGCCATGAATAAAATATTGTAATTCAAATATGGGGCCTCAAAGTTTTGAGTTTATACCTGATTTATGTATTTTAGAGAAAAAAATTCGCTAGAAAGTTAGAATAATATTTAAAAAATCAGAGATATTTTAGAGAAATTTCGGATGAATGTATCTTATCTATAAATTATAAATACATACCTGGTTTATGGGAAGAAGAGATGAGAATTCGCCACAAATCTATACCAATGGCGTGAAAAATTTATGTATTCAGGATAAAGGGGCTAATTTAATTCTGCACGTCACCGCTTCTCGTCAAATGTTTTTTCAACAGCTCATCCCACCAGGAATGAGGTGGTCCCAAGACATCAATCAGGTAGTAACCGAGCGCTCTACCCAAATGGTGTTCACTCAGACGCAGGCACAAATCTGTCAAACTAGTTCCGGATGGTAGTTAAGTGAACTATTAGAGAGTAATATACTAGAAATTACAACAAGTAGTTCCATTAAATTAATAATTTCTTTTAAATTTTGAAACAAATATGTAAATGTTGGAATATTTTTCCATTAACTAGTTTTCTTTGAAACTTTACCGCTACGATCATTGAGTAAATTACACGAGACAGTTCTAATCTGTTTTGTTCCCACAAGTTACAGATGCCACTAATTAGCTTGCGGAAATATGTATATAAACCCAGTTTTCTTGAGCTAACTGTTTAGAAGTCCCTCAACTAGAAGCTCTGAGAAGAGCAATCATGGCAGCCTTCAGGGTGATGAGGGGGACTTCATTCATCCTCGCTTTGGTAGCTGGAATTATGGCCATTGACGGTGAGGTATTTTTTCATCACAGACTGAATTTAAAAAATGAATTATTTCAGTTTTGCCTTCACTTATTTTAATAATATTCAAAATTTGCAGTGAGTACTTATGAGAATAGAAATAAATAATTGCGAATAAACTCTTGATATCTTATTTTATGATATATTTATAATAATTTGATTATGAAATAAACTCTGTTGCCGTTCTTGCGAAGATATGTTTTCAGAAATGAAATGTTTAGGAAACAGGAATTACTAAAATTGATTTTATTTTTGTTTCCATGCTTCTTATATAAGGTGAGAAGTGTAATTCACCGTTTCCTAAAGTGGTTTTCCCTCCCCAAGAATATTAAAGACACTTGATTTAGTTAGAGCACACATTACTATAAAAGCAAAAGCATAAGAGTTACAAAACGATTTCATTATAATAATGTCACAATGACCACCATCATCGCTGAGGTTATCTCCTGTTAAGCCTAAGAAATGCGAAGTTGAGTGAAATATGGCAATCCACCTTCCTACAAATTACGGCACTTCTCAGGTAATTCTGGTACCCAGACGATATGCTTGTGATTGACAGTCCAAAATAATCACCGGGTTTTAACTACGTGACCCTATTAAGCAGCTTAACATTCACCGAGGAAATCCAGCTAGTTCCTCAGAGAAATAGAAAGTTTTCTTCGCATGTAATATTACGTATTTGTCCTCCACACCTTACATGCTCAGGTATTCACCCCCAAAAAATATAATATATCCAAGGGCTTATTAGTACTCCCTATTCGTCTACCAACAAGAAGACTTGGTCACGAATTCTTATATATCCTAACATACTACATTGGTGGATTAAATGAACTAAATTTGCAGTGTCTATATGCATCTATTTGGAAACTTCGTTAGTTCATTTACTTCTAGAAAGATGGAAACTCAACTAAGTTTCGCCTGAGAGTGTCATACTGAATGATTGCATAGGATTTATTTAACTTAACTACTCGCGAGGTGGAATATTTTCAAAGCCTCGCCCTAATTCACATCGGAAAATAACTGATCATTCTTGATATTTTGCTGTGCGGGGGTTGTCTTCTCAGTTTCAGAATATTAGCGTTGATGAGTCGTTCTATTTCAGATGTCGGATCTTCGGCGGACCCTAAGGTACAAGTAATCCGCGTCGGCGAAGTCGCGAGCGGATTTTCCAAGGTTCAGGGATATCTGATCCCCGCGGGATACGACGCGGTCACGGGAATGCCCAACTACGAATTCCGCAGCACCATAAACGGGGTCCCGGTTCAAGACAAGGAGTTCATCAACTGCCACTGCGAGATACTCTACAGGTACCCGGAGCCCTCCAGGGCGGGGAAGTCGAAGCCCGTGCTCCTGTGCAAGGGCAGCAATCAGAAGAAGGGGTCGCAGATGCCGGAGAAGCTGGCCTTCCTGTTCGCCGCCGAGAGCCTGAACCTTGGCTCGGAGGTCAAGGGCATTAATCTCATGCTGGGGAAGAACACGTGGAAGAACCTCATAGCCACTCACGCCTCGGCGGCCACGGCGGCGCCCGACAGGAGTCACCAGAGGGAATTGACGTGCTAGTTGCCCCCTTCCTCCACCCTTCCCCACCCACACTCCGGATGAGGCACTCGCCATCGGAATCAGAAATCGAGAATATTATATCTTTTATAAGAAAATCACATGCCTGACCACCGCACCGATAAACCGTTCAAAAGGGAAAAATAAATCCCTGTTTAATTCTTACCAGAAAATATGTTCACCCAAAATCTAACTCTTGACGATGGTATGAACAACTCATAAGACCACAAGGAAAGTTAACTCTTAAGTAATAAATACTGTTCGCCTTAGATAATTAACATTCCTAAATCCCTCTCTAAGGTGGGTCGATGGGAAGGCATGATATCAAAATTGACACCAAGGAGGAAATATCTTTAGTGGGAAAACCGCGTAAGAAAGCTCTCATATTCATCTCGTGGTATTTTTTTCGATTTAATTGATCGGTGTTTGTCAATGTGTTTCTGTAAACAAGATATATTTATCAAAGAAAATATCATCTTTGGAAGTCCAAAACAGTTAACGTGGCGGGTGGAAAATGAGATAAGCCAGAATATTACAATCGCTGGCTTGATAATAATTTTTTGCACAATTAAGACTACGTCTTCTTTGTGATTGTTAAAACTATGCATTATCGACAAAGCCCAGGAGGAGAGTAGTGGATTCGTTTTGATTGAGAACAATTTATGTACAGAAATGTTCACTTTTTGAGACATTTTGTCAATAAATATTTTACAATTTTATATATTTTTTCTTCCTTAAGTTAAATTCAAGGATGCCATACATTAAGTCTTAACTTTAATATTATTTGAAATATAGCGAGTTAAATAACTCATATTTTCCTAGATGCCACAAGAAGGTTTTATGTTTGAATCACACACCTTGCTAAACACCCAACCCCCCAATGAAAAGTTTGATCATATACTAAACTATACATGTAGTCATTAAATTATAAAAGTGATCCATCACATTTATTAATAAATCCCAATTGCAATTTAAGTGAGCTGCCGAGGGTAGGCAGCTCACTTAAAAATATGCACGAAGTCCTGTGAGGAATCACACATAACACAATTTTATATCTGAGGAATTTTATTAATCAATGGCGGAAACGCAAAATCAAGAAAAAATAGTGTGACAGTAATCTTAAGAAGGAAATGGAAAGCTAATATCATGAACACATAACCTTCCACTGACAGATTTATTTTGATTAAATTTAAAGCCTATTCTTTAGACTGGAGTGTTCCTACCAATGGCCAACAGAAGATGCGAAAGTAAGGGACGTAAGAACAGATCGAAGTAAATTACAAGGATAAAAATATAATACTATCATAATGGTCTATTTATATACAATTGTTGGTATTGAAAATTAGCAGGAAACTCTGTATTAGGAAAACATTCAAGTAATTTCTCTATGAAATATACCCCTACACTGTGTTTTCCTTTTTCAAGGTTCTTTCAAATATCTCTCCCTCCTGATGGTCACCTAGCTGACCCAAATATTGAAATAGGAGTTTCGTAAAACACTACTTATATTGGCTATACATTTCCTCTCCAGTTCCACTTAGAAGAAATTAGCTCATGTCTTTTTTTATTGTTTGGAAGAATGAAAGAATATTATTAAATTTATATAGGACACAGATGACAACTTGTTTATCAAGGATGCGAAATTACGAAAAAGTGATGTGACAAATAAACAATAATAGGAATGAGACAAGGCTCCTCTTTATTACCTTACCTATTCAATTCATTGGCTACACAATTGAAGATCCAGGCTCAAGGGCGGGTGACGCTTCTGAATACCTTCAGCAAAATGAATTTTGAATGATTTTCTGGGTGTCAGATATTGGGGGATCCTTAGGCGTCACAGGGAAAGGAACTGGCCCCTCTGCACTGATGTGTGAATTTTCACACTCCGTTGCGCTTGTCTCTAAAAGATTTTTACCTATCAAACTGACAAAGAGGTTGAAGACTTGGTGGTTATATTATTATAATTATCCTATTACGATGAACCAACTGGAAAAATATTAAATTTACAATGAAAATTTGCTGCCGAGAATACTATCTAAAATCAACAGCAAAATTGTAACTACTTCCACTTCCTTGGTGGGAAAGAATAGTTGAAATATCATTAAGAAAAATAGTACCTTAGATATTGGTTAAGATTACACATAAATATGCAGATTTTACAGATAATAATATTAATTTAGTGGATTGAAAATATCAAGAATTAAGATGAAATGATCCATATTTCAATGTTCCTTTTTTCTCTTAAAAACATATTTTAAATGAGAGACAGGATGTTATATG
Source organism: Rhinocypha anisoptera (assembly GCA_011762765.2). Lineage (NCBI taxonomy): Eukaryota > Metazoa > Arthropoda > Insecta > Odonata > Chlorocyphidae > Rhinocypha > Rhinocypha anisoptera. The sequence goes on from WURS02293980.1 coordinate 10,017, forward strand.
GAAAGCCTGGATGACTAATCTAGTTATTACTATTAAGATCCTTATTAGTAATGAAGAAACACAATTGTTTCAATTATAAGAAAACACACTGTAATAAATAATTTTTTGGTTTCATAAAAGGTATACTAAGTTACTTCAATGACCATGGAAAAATTGTAGCGAATGTAAAAGCTTGATTAAAAAAAACGACGAAACGATATCAAAATGTTTTTAGCAAAACATGTTATCAAATATTAATCATGTCTTCGAGTAGTCATTGGATGATGCTTCATACTCATTTTTAAACAAATTATGATTTTTGTTACCTAGGAATTGAATATAATATGCATTGTCTTAAAATTCTATGCTGCTTTATGTAGCTTATCTCTCTGGCCCTACGTATTATGAAACTTAGTGAAAAAAACCCAAACAACTAGGCATCCTACTTCTCTCTTTTATGATAATTTGAGGTAGTTCACCTTGTTCGCATCAGAAAGGTAAGTCTGGAGTCCTAGGTAAAAATTTCAACATTGGTATTTGCTTTGATTAGGGGATGAAATTGTAACAGTTGCTGTAATGACATTAATACGACATCACTAATACCTTTGAGTTTCCTACAGTACTTCTTTAAAATGAATAAATAATAAAAGAGCGGAAAAGCTTCATAGTCTTATTTTAATATTTATTACACCTCTAAAACTATGGTAATTTATGATTTAGGAATTTTGGGTTGATTGGCGGGACCCACCAGTCTGTTCCAAAAAAAAGTACTTATTTTTTTTCAATTGTATATTTGGAGTCTTGTACAGTGTTTTAACAATTTTCCATGAGTCGCAAGTTCCAAAAATTCGGCTTATTCACATGATTACTTTAATTCAGACGCCTTTTTTCACCTCTTCCATCTCATCCGAAATTCTCCTTACACCTGGAACCAATCGAATCCTCCGAAGATTTAATCGAAGCTCTTATGAAGAGCGGGAGGGGATGTCTTAGATGTCGTATCCCAGGAGGCTTCCGTAGGACGTCTTCCCTGCGAGGAGCCTGAATCCATCGTAGACTCCCTCCATGACAGACTTCCTGCGGGTGCTGGCATGGGGGCGGAGGTAGGAGGCCACGAATCTGGCGGCGGTGCCCTTGCCCACCGTGAGTTCTATCTCCTTGACGTGCGGGGCAAGGGTCAACTCGTCGGAGAAGAGGAAAGCGTTCCTCTCCGTTGGGTCCGGGATTCTCTTGTCGATGAGAAGTTTGCGGCAGAGGAAGACGGGGCGTGTGGACTCCGACCGGTACGACTCGGTGATCACTCCGCAGCGGAACTTGTAGCGTTCAGTGTCTTGTTCCGGCACGTCAGGGTGGGTGAATTTTAACTCGTATGCAGGAACGGCGACCGAGGGGTCACTCCTGGGCACCAGGGTCGATTTGACGTCGTTCAAGGATAGGCCGACGCTTCCCATTCGGATGATTTCCGCTGAAATAGGGAGGCGAAGTGGAGGGGTCAAGGGTGGACGGAAGGAAGAGAGAGTGAATATTAGTTGAGTTGAAATCGTTGTCTATAGTTTGGTTCAAATTATGATTTGGCCACACAGGACAAAAATATGAAAATTTTGCTGTCGGATTAATAGGTATTGCCAATCAAACTCAACTAAAATAATCGAATTAGTTATTGTCAAGCGATTTCCAATTGAGAGTGGTCACCTGATGAAATTACAATTGAAAATTACCTTACGAAATACGTGTTTCTTTCCGAAGGTGGATAGGAAGGCATTGGCCCTAGTTTTGTGAACACGTCCACCTAGAAATCTAAAGGATGCTGTTTAAAATCCCCCTAGGACACATGCTCCCCTTTCATCTTAGTGTCCGTTATTTACTGAATCAGACAAGAAAAATGGCAGTCCAAGAAAAGGATTAGGTTTTGTTCTTGTTGCTGAATCTGAGCGTATTGTTATAAAAATTAGCATTTGATTTTATATACGATGAAAAATAATAATGAACCGATAGTGAAAGAAGGATATATTTTAGAACAAAACACCTTGACGTAAAAAAAATTAAAATTTCCACAGAGCTGAGATCATGTGTGTATCCTCCATAAGGGCTAAATTATCATCTGAGATGATTTAAATTTATGCATGATATTTCTAACGTTGGATTAATTTATAATAAAAATTGTTTTTGTATAAATTAAAAAGAGTATTTTCAAGATATTCGCAGTGAATTTGGTTCAAAATATATTTAATACCACCAATATAAGATAAATTAATTGAAATTATGAACATAGTTACCTGATTAAGTACGTTTTTTATATAATAATATACAAAAAATAAGCAAATTTATGTACATAACTTACATATACATATATGTTCTATATATTTTACTTGTATTAGCATATTTGATACATCTACGAATATATATATAAATGTAAAAATGTGTGACTAAAACAAAATATGAACGCCTAATGTTACATGAGCTAATTAATTTAAAATAATGTCTTACAGGTGGGAGATGATGATTTTGCAGCAGCCGCAACTGCTAACCCAAGAATAATAAGTAACTTCATCTTGTTGGATTTTTTGAAACTTTTAGGACTGTTCAACTTCTCTTGGGTGTCTGAAGTGCTTATTTTCTTTGGAGCTGCATTTATATACTGATTTCTTACACTAGCGTCTCCAAATGACAGCGAACGACCCTCATTCAACTCTTAATTACCTTTGGGATTAATTCCAATGTGTAACAACTAAACTAATCTTTAATTGCATTGTGAACAAAACATATTACGGTAGTTTTCCATAAAATTTGAGGTCAGTATTGTTATTATGGGTAAACACGCCTTTAAATTGGTATAATTAGTTATGGGGTGTGAAGTAATTTACTATTCTCGAAAATGGGTGACACAGTCCTTGAATTAATAAATTTAATGACCTTTTTCGAAAGACATTTCGTGTCGTGTAACGAAATTAATTTCAAATTTGGAGACTAAGTAATCATTTCTCAAGACAACGTGAGAGAAATTTTACTGCCTCTTTTTCTGTCTTTTACTGTAAAAGGATAGAAAACTACTTCTTTTATAAAAATAGGTGAAGGAAAATATTCTTACTGGCTGCCAATATATTCCCACACAATTTATTTATGCATTAATTATATATTCAAATCATTAAAAAACACCAAATTGAAATCTAGAAACTTTTTGAATGAGAGATGCATGATAATTAATATAAGACAATGCATGAACAAATATTCAGAAATAATATTTTGCGAAAAGAAATGTTTCCACACAGTAGTCATTTCGTAAAATGTTCATTTTCCTCCATTTATCAATTTTCCAAAGGAACATTTTTGTTAATGCGCAAAAAGTTTAATAGCTGGACTATATTACGTATAAATATTATAAAATTGAGTGTCATATGATATTTATCTTCTTGAGATGAATTGAAAAATTTAGAAAACATTTGAGCAAAGGAGCTTTTTTTAACGAAATGACTGCCGACGGGGGAGAAAACAATCTCAGGTGACCTCGAAGTAAATCGGCCAATGGAAAAGACCCGCAGGAGAAATCAATTAACAAATGAGGTGGTTTGTTTCGTACACACATATCAGTGAAACAATTATCGTATATGGAGGCGTCGGGAGAATATATAAACTGCCAATGTGCATGGAAGAGTCACTCCCCTCCTGGTACTCGGCATTGGAAAGTAGTCAAAATGTTGAAGGTATCTTTGGTCCTCGGGTTAGCCTTGGTGGCATCAGCCACCAGCACAATTGACAGTAAGAAAGTTTGTTTTCTCATAGTAAAGTATTCTAGGCAATATTTCACGTTTATTATAGTATTAGCATAGTTTTCATGGAAGGAAAACCTTTTCTATCATCCACGTAAACTGTTCAAAAATAGTTTCATAATAACTAAAGCATACTCTGCTCAAACCTATAAAATTTCAATAAAATATAAGTAAATTAAATATACTCATCAGGGGATGAAATTTCCATGCGGGGGTGCTTTCAAAGTGGGGGGAGTAAACTGGGGAAGTAAAATTTAAAACCCACTCTCCGAAACTATTTCCAGTTGTTTCCTTAAAAAAAAAGAAATAATTCATTGCCTTTATTTTTAGAGTGCTATTATTTTAACAGCATACTATATATCTTGCAATTTATATTTTAAAAAATTTCTCCACTTTGATTTACATTATATGTACTGCGCTCTCTTTATGAAACTTTTTTACGACTGAATTTGTATTCTCAAAAACAAAGTGGTTCCAAATATTGTTTCTGTGTTTATTCACTTATTATTAGTACATAATGTTCTAAGAATCAAAATTGTGACTTTCCTTCATGGAAACACAAATTATAAAATTATCCTAAAATCTTTATGGGTGGGCTGATTAAAGAAAAGTTAATTGGTCACAGATTAACGAGATAAACTTTTAGACCTTTGCGATGAAATTATTTTCCGGGCCATGAAAAGAACGAGTAGCCTTTTCTTCCAAAAGTGGTACGTGTAAAGGATTCTAACTCCAGGATAGCAGGCGTTGTCATGGGAAATGCAACATCCAGCCCTTTGATTGATTTGATGGTGAATCCCAATATGGGTTCTGAAACCCGATGACACCAATAAATAGTGTATTACAATTTTGTTTATATAGTCCGTTAAGTTACTACATCATGTGAACATTTAAGTTGGATATATAATAGAGGAAAATTCTCTCCCGAAAATTTTTCTTCCTGCCAGAGAACATCCCTCACCAGATGCTACGATTGGGCTCCGTCGGAGCCACGTACTCGTATTTCAGGGGTGTCCTGGTGCCCTACACCAAGGAAGTGACGACTGGAATCCCCGCCTTCGAACTCCGGAAGGTGGTTAAGGGCGAGCCGGAACTGGAGGGGGATCTCGTCAGATACAGATGCAGCCACGTGGAGGAGTCCGTCGCCCCCGTCGACAAAATCAGCACTCCCGTGTACCTCTGCCGGAACATGCCGCTGAACAAGGATCCCACCGCCAAGGACGACAAGGTGACCTTCCTCTTCGTCATGTTCTATTGACAATGTATTCACTATCTCAAGGCAGAAAAAAATAATGCCCTAACACAAATAGAACTGCCAACAGTGCAATTCCATTCCACGGGGTCTAAATGATTAGCTTGGAAGGATGAAAGGAGATACCAAAATGATTACAAAGTCATCCCTTCATATGAAAGGTAACACAATATACAAAGTTAGCAGTTCTGAATCAAAACAACTTCACCAAAGCATATTCATTTGATAGCAGAACTATCAGGTTATAAGCCATCTGGTATCTGTTAGTAAAGGAAAGAAAACTCAGCAGAAAAATCATGCCTTAGATTTGGCAGTGCTTCCCGATTCGGGAAGAAACAACTGAAATTATAGTATCATTTATGCTTTATCAAATGTAATTAAAAACGGTCAATAAAAATAATTAAAACGTGCTGCATAAAGCAGAGAATGTACACTTTAAAAAGAACAAAAAACATACATGATTCAATATAAACGCAATAAGTTAGAGCAAATTAAATAATTGACTACGAAAGAGCCGATATATCGGCCCGCCACACTAAAAGGGTTAATAGGCAAAATATGTCGATGAGAAAAATGATTCAGATTTTCCCGGTAAATGGATGCTTAGAAAGATTCTCGGATTTATATCCGGGTGTAGATGTTGATGTGCACCGATGTTTTGGTGGCAGACACTGAGATCGATATGACAGTACATATTAACACCTTCACCTGGATGGAAACCCTAGAATCTTTCTATGTATGTCAATGAGACTATACTTATTTAGAGTTTGTGAATGAGAATACCACCTAAATAATGTGCCACAGTTGGCCTGAAAATGTCACTATGGCCAACTTTTGTTCTACTAATACAAGTAAAAACTGCTTTACGAGGCAATGCAAATTAACCTGAATCCACCCAGAGAAAAAAATTTTCAGATCCCCTTAATTTTTTAGTATGTAGGTTATAATGGCAAATAAACAATTTCCTGAAAGTTTTAACAAATTTCATCAAGTAGTTTTTGTTATATCAACAATCCCATATTTGGAATGCTAGGTGTTAATGATATCTTCATTTCAAGGAGTGCAGAGTGCCATCCTGTGTCATACACTTCCACCAGTATTACACATTTTCCTTCAATGCACGTATTATTTTTTGTACTTTCTTAATGAAAGTACTTCAGTTATCATTTTATTCTTTGAAGATATTAGTACATATTAATTCATTTGATCTTTGGTGACAAAAAAACTAATCATTAAACAATAATTATTGATCGCGCTGTAATTTTGTGTCCTGATATTTTTAAGCATATATTTTCTATTTATTTCATTTTGTAGCTATTAGTTTTAAATAATGATCATTTTTTTCAGACTTATTTCTTAAACATTTATAAATAATTACATAGATATATAGCTGATATTAGTCTAACTCTTTATGATATGGCATGAAACATTTGATGCACAAACCTACATCACAATTTCTACAATAGCATTTTGTTTTCATTCCACATAAAGTATATATCAATGACTTTTATTATTACGGATACAGCTACCCAATGATTTAGCCTGGTGTTCTGTTAATCGTTGCTCACTAGTCTCTGGATATACAGAGACTATCCTAAATATTTTTGTAATATACAACTTTGTAATCAGGCTTTGTATTATCTGCGCAATGGAAAAATTGACAAACATCTAGAAATCGATTTCTTCTCATAGCATTTGGCACAAACTGATTCCCTAATTCCTTTCTCATTTGTCAATAACTTTGTTTAGAAGGAGCAACATTATAGCCTGACAAAAGAAGTATAGCTATAAAAACTTTCATTTCGTCTAAAGAAATCAATGGATAAGGGGAATTCTTGAACATGGAATACTTTCAGTACTCAGAACAAGGAAAATATCTATGAATTTTAAAAAAATTGTAATAGGTGGAACATCATGGATTGAAGGGAAATCCTTCTCAGGAATTACTTCCAAAGGCTTATTTGTAATGTCCTTACTTATGCAAGCCTCAGCTGATACTCAAGTTAGCCTTCATTTGGATGTCTTGCAACCTCATCAGCTGGCAGATAGGACAATACATTGAAGTTTTTTTTTATTCGTTTCCTGGGTGTGCTCCCAGGTAAATGTCATTGTCAAATTCTAAACAGTGATCATGATGGAACACCACCTCTGCATTAATCATTGAGCAGTCCCCATGAATCTTCATCGCCTGAGTCTTTGTTCGCGAGAATATTTGAATCAGAAGGTGGAATAAATATTTTATCTAAATGATTCTCATCATTCTCCACCAAATAAGGGAGAACATCCTCCAATGGAAGGTTATCTTTACTACAGAAATTGAATAGCAATCCAATTTAGATAAGTAAATAAAAATATGTTATACTACACCTGAAATAGTCATATCCTGTAACTTAAACAGCTGATTTCTTAAAGTCGAATGTCTTTAACACCCAGTGTACCATATGTGGAACGGCAAAAGTTTATTCACATTTGGACCATTATTTACTATTTTAAACAGAAAATATTTCAACAGGGCATATTTGTATTCCTTTTCTATAAGGAACCATCAAGAAGCCACCGATATGTTTTAACATAAGATGTAAAAATTGTTCACGGTAAAAATTTGCATCCATCGCCTAACCCTTTTCAGCATCAACAAATTCAGCTTATTTTCCAAGTGATAGCAGGAAGAGAAATTAGAAGAGGCCCAGCGAGGCAAGCACATTGTAGCAGAAACCGTACACTACTAAATAGGCTATTAAAAGTTGATTCACGATCAACTATGTAGCCGCAATCGAGACAAAGTTGAAACAATGTTTTGTGTTCTACATATGGTATGCTGGGCTGATTCAGGTTAAGGGAAGCCTATAGCTGATATAAAGGTGATCTAAGAGACTCCCATATCAATATTTTGGTTAACTAGGAGAGACCATCAACAGGGAGATATGCTTGTAAGAGCCTTGACAAAGGAAAAGACAGTGAAGGAGCATTATTCAAAGTCAAGTGAGAGTCATTTGACCGAAACATTGATATAGGAGTCTCCTAGATCAACATTACATTAACTTTAGGTTTCTCTTAATCCACTTAAAAGCCAGGAACTCATTTCTCTTCTTTATGAGGGAATGTTCAAGTTATAATTCAAGTCAGAATAGAATTGTACATACTGCATTCACTTACATATGTAATAACAAAAATGTTCACTTAATATTCAATGAGTAATGTAGCCAGAGAAAAAAAAAGTATCTTACCTTCCCAGGAGCATTAGTGGACAATGTGGTAGTTGTGGCAGGAGGAAGAAGCCACAAGGCTGTAGCCTTACGTCCGAGCCAAACGGGCAAAGTAAGAGCAACCACACTGGCAAACACCAGACTAATACAAAGCAGTAGCAGTAATGCCGCCAAGCGAAGAGGGAAGAAGGCAGGACGAACATACACTTGCACGCCCACATTTGGTGGTCCCTCCCTCTGTAGAAGTGCCTGTGAATTAAAGCGCGACATAAACTTAAATTTATACCTCAAAAACATTATTGACCTAGCATATACCTCTGCTCCATACATACACTAGGAAAGTTATTGTCTCAGGCGTAACTTTATGGAATTTGCTCAGCATATTGGAGTAAGAGAAACACTTGGTAATTCCAC
>WURS02294090.1:0-18633 GCA_011762765.2 Rhinocypha anisoptera
AGGTCGAATGATCGAACGCGTGATATTCCCCCACTACTCCGCGCCCCCACATCCCCTCTCTTCACACAGAGAGAGAGAGTGCTACTGGTGTTGGATGCGATTAGCACCCCCGCTCCAGGCCCTCGCTTAACGTTTACTCTTACCGAGGCGAAAGACTCGCGCCAAGGCGAAAGCGCGTCTACCTGGAAACTGCCGAAGGAATCTACACCTGAAACGAGGCATCTCCCTGCTGCTTGAGAAACGCCAATTCCCATTAGGTCCCGCTCTGCAAATCCACGATACCAAGAAGAACGACACGCTAGTTAAGGATGTTGGATCGCAAAATGAAAGTCATCTCATTTTGTTCATATTTTTGTTACCCATAGAAAAATGTTCCCTCTATCTGAATATGTAAACGGAAAGCCCTCTTTACGTTTACTCCTTTTTCCATAAATCGCACTTCAAATTACACATGGGATTAATTAATGGGGAGAATGGGCGCCAACTAGGAAAAAGCTATGTTTTCCTATCGCAGAGTCATGTCATTTTTTCAAAAAACTGTTGTAAGATGCTAATTCCGAAGATATATAAGATGGTGACAATATAAATGCAACAATGTGTGCTATTTTAAGATAAAATAGCGATTTTCTGCAATTATAGCAGACGAAATGGGTTAATGACATGAAAATGGCGTTCTAGTCGGCCGACGATTTGGCAACGCAGTTTCATTGAAATACACGTCTATTTCATATTAAAGTTGAATATCTATTGAAAAGGTAAAAACTAAAAATTAAAAAGTGAACCAAAAGAAAAAATCAAGGACTAACCAAATCAGTAAAAATGAAACTACGAACCAAATACCATACGACACCTCACCGAAGACTACTTCTTCATATTTCCCTAACATGGGCTAATCTCGGAGTTGCCGGATTTTTTAAGAAAATATTAATTTCAAAATGAGAGAGAATATGATGTGGAACTATGTGATATTCTAATTTAACTTCAAATTTTAATATTTATGTAGTGACTAACGATTTAAGCCGCATATAAATTCATATTTATCTGAAGCAAAGTAATTATTTTGACTCAACTTTCAGGCTGAGAAAAGTATTTATTAAAATACTTTTCAATGTCTGGTATGCAACTTTTGTGTGAAACTTTTCTTTTTTACAGCAAAGGCATTTTTAAAGATATAGTTGTATTATTTCACTGAAGTGTAGGCATACCCAAATAACCCTGCGATTTTGACTCAGGCGATCGCGAACCAACCTCCTAAACCTTCAGGACATTACCATTAGTATTTAAACCCGAAGATTTATTGACTGTACGTCCTCCATCCTTTCTCCTCTTGCGCTAATTCTCTTACCGCATGGTGGTTATTCTTTTTACTAACTTCACTTATAATTTGCCCTTTATCCAAGTCCCTCGGCCTACCTCGCAGGATATTCCCTTTAACGATCCCCTCCATTATACTCTTCACGAATTCATTGTGCCTATGTTGTCTTCTGTCCGCCTTGTCCTCCTTTCTCTTATCGTATTCCAAATTGATTTATCTTCCCCCGGTCTTTTTTACACTTCCTCATTCCTAACTCACTTGATCTTCAGCATCCTCCTCCAGCACCATGTTTCAAAGACTTCGTTTTTTTTTTCCTTCAGTCTGCTTTTCTAATGGTCCATGCCTCTGTTCCATAGAACGTCATGCACCACATGGACGTTTTCACATATTTCTTCGTTGTTTGGAGTGATCTAGCATTGCGGTTGCCTCTTTGCCGTGAATTCCATTGAGGATATCACTAATTACTTGCAATTACATATTATTTTCTACGGTCTCCAACATTAGATCCCCACTTTTCTTCCAATGAAATCCCAATTTTTAGTGAATGGTTTTGATAGAGCCCCCCCATGCGCGACCCGCTGTTTAAACTATATTGTACATACTTTGAATTGAAAAAAGGACAACGTTTAAAAATTATTTTACAACAAAACAGGAGGATAATATTCTACGACTAATATTCTCGTACTTATCCATCGTTATTCCTATACTGTTACTTTTAATATTTAATTTTATTTATTGTAACCCATATAGAAAGTCATTTTGGTGAGCTATTAAATGAAAAATATTAAGTACTGGCCAACTGCTCAATCGGCTGGTGCTCAATAGGACTTGGACAAAAAACGGCGTGGGTAAAATGAGAAGGAGTATTAAAACCAGGCACAAGGAACACTTCGCCCATTAGTAACGCAAGAGATCGGAGAAATCAAGCTTAGCAGGACACTGGACATCAGATTACACAAGAAAATTTAATCATACTGGGTAAAGTACCAAATCACCTTTCAGAAGTTTATGAATTTTTATTTTCTTTACCCGTTATTTTTCATAATAAACACTTTTTAAAAAGGCAACTTCACTATGAGGTGGCTCTCTTCGTAACTTACCTAATATCCCCCCCCCCGCAACCACCACCACCTCCCTGCCCCAGCTGTGTTCCCTCTCAAACCTCCAACGGTTTTTCGGTCCCTTTCCACCATTATCATTGAAAACCCTCTCCCATTCACCCCGTCCTCACACTCTTACCGTCTTCCTCATTTCAAGAAAATATAATCTAATCAAATGTAAAAATGCAAGTACGCCTTTGAAGTTGTGGCTTCTGTTGGAGATGTCAATAGTGCTTACGTTAAAACACACATTGATCGAACCGAGGATGGACTTAAGATAATTTAGTAGGTGAGTGCTTCACACGGGTTTTTTTCTGGCAGTTCCTTTGCCTGCCTGCATCCGATCGGTTCCCAGAAACTCCTGACACAAACAATAACACCAAATTTGGGTTTAGCCAGGGGTGCATAGAGACGCCATCATGACCTGAACGGGGGTAAACATAAAATTTGTCCTAACCTCCGCCCATCAAAAATTACGCCACCACGCACAATACGAGGGCAGTCCCAGAAGTACCTGACCTCACAAAGAAGACGTTAAATATTTGCGAAAAAATGTCTTTATTTCTGAACATAGTCTCCTTTTAGCTCGGTACACTTTTCCCGGCGATGTTCAAGAGCTCCGATGCCATGTTTTTAGTGAGCAGCGTCAAACCTGTCAATGTAGCCATTAGCTCAACTCAACTTCCTAATTGGTGGCAAATATTTTCCAACCAAACCATTTTTTTCAAGTTTGGAAACAGAAAATAATCCGAGGGAGCTAAATATGGTGAATACGGTGCATGAGGAAGCAATTCAGACGTTAACTCATTGATTTTTTCCATCGCGGATAACGGATGTGTGAACTGGTGCATTGTCTTGACGAAACAAAACTTTCTTTTTCGCTAAAGACGGCCGTTTTTTCTTGATTGCATCACTTAAACGTTGCAATAAGATCGCACCATACTCGCCGTTGATTTTTTTTTCCTTTCTGAAGATAATCAATGAAAACTATCCCACGCTCATTCCAAAAAAGGACGACATAAACCTTTCCTGCAGATGGAACTGTCTTTGCTTTCTTTGGAGCAGATTTTCCCCTTTCAATCCATTTTTTTTACTGTTCCTTCGTCTCAGGTTTGAAGTGATGGTCCCATTTTTCATCCGTGGTATTAATCGACGAAAAAAATCGGTTTTATTGCTGTAAAACTTCACCAAACACTCGATTGAAACATCCTCATGACGCTGTTTTTGTTCTATTGTGAGTAATCGCGGCACCGATCTTGCGCACAATTTTCTCGTATCCAGATTTTCAGTCAATATGCGATGTGAAACACTTTTTGACATGCTTCAGACTTTCAGTCGACGATCATCCGATACCATTTTATGGATTTTTTTCATCATTGCGTAGTCACTTCATTTTGTCGACCAATGCGATGCACATCTTAGCAGCTCCTAAGGCCTCTTTTAAACTCTGCCACCCAATATTTTACTGCAGTAAACGAAGGAGTAGACTCCTCCAAAGTAGAATCTAGCTCCGTTTTGATATCGGTTGCACTGAGACCTTTCAAATGAAAGTATTGTCTCGCGTAACGATGACCAACTTTTTCCATGGTTACAAATTCACCCGGGGCGTTCATTAACGGTGGTTGTGAAGCAAATAATAAACAACGCAGCGTCTTCAAACTTCAAACTTGACCTTTATAAGGTTGAAACTTTCGAACACGGTAAATTTTTTCAAACAACAACCGCCGTCTATACGTCAGGTCGCGTACTTCTTGGACTACCCTCGTACTTTCTTTCCATTGAAATTATTTCAATCCTTTTGCCGAACAGTACCAAAAACGACAACTACATATATTCAAAGATATCATTGTGACGACATTTGACATTTTTTTGTCTGCGATAAAGACTTCTTGGCTCCGCTACTTTGTGTAGAACACCCCACGAAGAAATTGTTTAATATGTTCGAGTATCCATTAGAGACAGAAAACATTAGCAAACTAATAAAATTATTATCCATAAATCTCACTATCAATAACTAAAAGTTTCTAGAAGACGAATGAAAATTTTATCTTGCTGAAATGTAACCTCTTCCTTAAAAATACCTTACAGCAGTCCAAAAAGTGACTGCTCCCACTAAATTATTCACGCCAGACACAGCTGGTCTCATGATTTGGGTATTTTCAGGCGTCACTTTGTGGAAGCGATCCATAATGAAGATGAAAACACTTGGTTTTTCCACATGAAATTTTTTTATTATATGCGACCTAGGTTTTGCTTTGCAAGTTCACCTGAAGATGACTTTGCAAGTCGAAACCTAGGTCGTATATAATAAAAAATTTTCATGTGGAAAAACTAAGTGTTTTCATCTTCATTACTGGTCTCATGGTTTCTGTTTTATCTGATGAGTGGAAAGCCGTTCCATCACTACCTAATATAAGAGCTTAAGGTTAAAAACCCCGAATCATATTTTTTTTCTGGAAGGTTCTGAGGAGGAAAAAACTTCAGATGTTTGTCCTGGTCACTCGATACGGCTTCGGAAGCTCTGAGACTGACTGTGTGACCGAAGTCAAGCGAAGCACAAGTAAGCGTCGGGAGCCTCCCGGGAGCTTCTTTGCGCAAGAGTCATGAGGCCCACTCGTGCTTCGATTTCGGGAGAAGAACTTCGTATGGCTCGGGTAATGTTTGCTTCCGCGAGCCACCTGGAACCGGACATCGCTGGACCCGAGTAGATCTTGAGGGGGGGCGGGGAGCAGTGGACGGCCGAAGGATTACGGATTTTTCCGAAAGTGGATTTTTATGTAACCCATCCTACTGCTTCCGCTCACTCAGGTGAAGGAGGAAGTGTTGCACCCGATAAGAATAAAGGCCGTACCACACTGAGCGACTTCAATCGTCGAGATTGCTTCCAGTCGCAGTATTCCACTAGGATTGTAATCTTCGCGATTGGTAAGGATATTTTTTCGAAGAAAGAAAAAAAATATATACGGTTACGTCCCTACGGGCCCCCGAAAATAAGGAAAATTTATGCAAAGGAACCATGAAACCTGGTTTGTTTCTGAGCACAATTGTACTCTCCCGATCGCAAGGAAATAGAACGTTACCTGTTCGTTTGGGGACGATCCCAATCGTATGCTTTCCACCAATTCCACTGTGGCATTATTCGGAGACTGAAATCGAGTAGTGGAATACGACCTTCAGTTTTGCATCATTCCGGTTCCAAAGGACCACCGAAGAATTCTTTTGCGCTGCGATTTCTTCCACGAAAAAGTTGACATCCTTACATGTGAACCCAGAATGTGGGACATAGGATAACACATCACACAGGGATCCCTTCAAAACCAGGACACCCGGATTAGACTTATTAGATCTACATAATAGTCTAGGAGCCATCGCAAGGGCGTGTGGCAGGGGGTGAACCGTCACCAAGCACTCATTTACACGTGCAAATATTATAAGTTATTCATCACGGAAGAAACTACTTACATTCAAACCATTAAGTGACAGAACAGTACTTGATTCATACCGTGACAACTTCGTTCGTATTTATTTTGACCTCTAATCGTAGGAGGATAAAATGACAAATTTAAATCTATCCGTTCTACAATCAATTTCCCTCATATCTCGTCCGTGATGGATCCACTAATTATTTTTCCCCCTTGTGCAATTCATAACCATTACATCGAATGGGAAAGCGCAACAAGATTATAATATTTCGGCATATTCTATTTGCAAGGTTTGCATATTCAATTTTTGTGTCTCAAAATCCTGTGCCACAGACGCCGTTGGGCCAGATTTCCGCGTATTATTCCAATCTAGATTCATTCTAAACGAAGACAAACTTCCTCGTGTTAGATGTCAAATGATTTTTCCCAAACTCGCATATAAAATTTTGACTCTGTTTTGAAACTAAACTTCTTGAGGTAAAAGTTCACTTCCAACTTTTCCCTGTATTAACATGGAAAGAATTTTCTGAAGATGAGTAGAAATGAACACGACCAATGTAATTGAGCCAACCATCAGACTACAACAATCAGAGTCCTATTCTATCTACAACACGTGGAATATTTTTGGCAATACCTGGTGGTAATTACTAGTAGTGTACGTATTAAGTGATTAAATAAGCGAATTGTATGTTCTCCTGTTTCTTTTTAGCCAGCCAACTTGTATCTACCTATCTGTTTACATGGCTACAAAAAATCTAAAATTTGTACACATTATTTATAAGGATATGACCACACAACTATAAGCCCAGCTCCTTAGGTTGGCCACTGCCTTTCGGTACCGTGGGGGGCCAAAATAGAAAGGTTTTACTTTACTATTCCATAATTCAAATGGAAATCTGAAATAATAGGAACAGTGTTAAAATAAAAACTGCACTCTTCTATAAAAGTATATTCCTTAAAGTTCATATCAGAAGATAGAGTGCAGCAAACCTGGAAACTTCCCCTTCACTTCATTCCTCTGCGTGTGAGAGGAAATAGACAGCACACTGGAAATGTAAGGCCGACATCAATAACTTCTCATTCATATAAATTTCTTTAAAATATAAATGTGAACTTATTGTTGATATTTGTTAATATAATTGATGTTTTCAAACTGTTCCGAATGAGATTTTGACTGGCAAGTGCAATTATCCTTTTCCCTTCACTCTCCCCCAGAGGAGGCGTTGACGGTCCTCTCCGATGGGTCTACATTTTCATCCATAACTACCCCAAAATACCAGCGACATTGGATTAGTCTCTTGTGACACAATGTCTTTCCGACAAAAGGGAAATAAATGTTGGGAACTTGTGCTGGAACGGTAATTGACGAAGTTTTTCAGAAATTCGGCGGGACTTTTGGCGAATTTTGCGATTGATTCCACGCGTTACTGAAGGTGAGTAGAAATGAACTCAACTAATGTACATGAGCCAACCATCAGACTACAACAATCAGAGTCCCATTCTATCTACAATACGTGGAATATTTTTTCGCAATACCTAGTGGTAATTAAAAGTAGTTGACGTATTAAGTGATTTAATGACACTTAATAAGTGATTAAACCCGAGTTAAAGGCTAATAGCGAATGTCTGGCATTTTTCACCCGGATTATTGATAACTTGATTAACATCAAAGTGAAAAAAATCACTTCAAATTCCTAGGCACTTAAAAGATACTCATCTTGTGTTACAAAGCTTCTTTGTGCTTTCGTTGTAAATCATGCTTTGGTGGAAACTAATAAGAAATTAATTTATTCACCAAGTTTCGCAATAAAAGAATAGTGCCTAGTTGGTTTTGTTAGATATATTAACTCCATTTTCGATGGAACTCGAATGTACTTGACTTAACATTGTGGAGGTTGATTTTGGTTGGAGGAAACGACAACGAATTACGCTTTAAGATTCTACCTTTTCCAATAACAGCGACTAGATAATAAAGTCCAAGTGATGACAACATGGTTAACAGAATCAATCATTCTCAAGGGTTGAATATATGCTTTCCTCTCAAGTCCAATATCTCGATAAATAATTGGACTTTTATCGATTAAGGAAGCAAAATAATTATCTACTTACTCAGATAACTTATTTTTTAATTATAGGTTATTAAATCTCCAATTATGAACGAGGATTAGCTTCATGATGCAGTTTCATTAGTTCACTAGAAACATATTTTTAGAGGCCTCTCATGAGACTAAACTTCCTCCTACATTTCC
This sequence comes from Rhinocypha anisoptera, assembly GCA_011762765.2. NCBI lineage: Eukaryota > Metazoa > Arthropoda > Insecta > Odonata > Chlorocyphidae > Rhinocypha > Rhinocypha anisoptera. Next base: position 8,087 of record WURS02294090.1, read on the forward strand.
ATTCCCATCCTTGTATACCCTTCCTCCCGGTCTGAAGAGCCTAATGGCTACACCAGACTTGAAATAACAAAAAAACGAGGATTAGAGATATTGGTGTGGCGAGGGGTGGAGAAGATAAAAAGCATGGTACTAATATCATATATATAAGGTAGGTCGCTCCCGGGAACAAATATGAGTCCGTTCTGCTCATCTAGGGTCGTGACGTCATCCGGAGAGCAAGCAGCGGCGGAATGAATTTTCTAGAATGGATTTTGCTAGCAAGGGTTTTTGGCACTTAATTTTTCTCGAGCCATATTTATAGATAATACGGAAATGGTAACATAATACCCCAAGAGACCCTTTACAAGTAGCACATGGCACAACTGTGATAGTAAGGCATTTATTACGCAGATCTTTCACATTTTAGTTTAAAGAATCAACGTTTGAATAATCACTGTTTTGGTGGGTGTCGAGGGTTTCCCGTGGATTATTTACGCAAGCTGTCATTTTTATGTAATAGTTTTGTCTTAAATCCCCACGAGACACGAAATAAATTAAGAGATTTATTCCTTCCCGAAGAATTATCAATGAATTACAGGGTAATTCGGCTATCAGTGAACGGATTTTATATTCTCTAAAACCTAAAACGAATCAAATTTCAAAATCTGTGTTCATAAATTTCTCTACTTCTCTGAAAATTACCTATTCACCAATCCGTTTAATAATTTCGATTTAACGTAATTCTTAATTTTCCTTCGCCATTTCTCCGACTATTGCTGAATCCAAACACAGTACAAAATGACATCGCAAGGCTCAATATTTGTTGTTTTAACCTGAAGATACACGATTGGAACTTCCAAAAGCACGTTTCAAGATCTCAACACACCGCAATAACCATCAGCCACCTTACTCTCCAAACTACGTCACAGATTCGATCCTAACGCATTTTACAGGTTTCGATACAAAACCAAGGCGCACACGGACCTACCCTATACACTATTACCATGATAAAAAGTACAAAGAAAAAACGAACGACGTAATTCAAATGGTGGAGAATGAGAGGCATTTTCTAGGATAATCCGAAGGCAGGTAAAAATTATAAAGAACTGAAAAGTTCTCAGAAGTGATAGCTTAATGAAGACTGTAACGGAGGGTTGAATTTTGGTAAGCGAGGCAAAAGCAGGAAAAGAATAGTGATGTTAAAAAAGAATAAGTGTGATAAATGGAATGTATTAGCCGTTGGGCAGCGCAAGCTTATTATTTTGGGAGTCCATCAACAACCTATATTTTTCATGTCATCAGTAGTAGAATATTTTCAGATCAGTTTCTAGTTGCATTTCAATAATCCTAAATTGTTTACCGGTGATGATAGGTTGAACGATAAGCATATTTCAAATTTTTACAACTGTTCAGGGTTATCTTAAACAGAGATCAAAATGGAAATATTTTTTCAATTTCAAATCACTTAAAAGTCCCGTGAAAAATAATTTAACAGCCCTCACCATAGAATCGAAATTCAACTAAGAGGTCAAAATTGAAAAAGGTATAATTAGTTTTATTATGAAATTTTTGTTAGAATTATAAATTTTAGGCCTTTTAGTCCGCTGACCACATTTCGTTGCATGGTTTGTTCCAGGGAGTTACCGCCTTTTTCCTCTCATCCATGCTTCATCCCTACTTCTAGTTTCGTCCCCGGCACTCGCGATTGTAATTAATTTCCCGTCTCCACGTTCATCGACTGTTATCAACTGGACCGCCACCCATCACGACGTCTCTTGAGATTGTGGCGTTATCCGGAATACAGCGACGTATGCGTGCTGCCCACCTCGGCTCTATTTTTTTACACACATCGAAATGCGTAGGAAAAGTGCGTTTCTCCACCTCTCGAGATAGCCGATCGCGATTGATAAGGCTGTAATCGAATGCTCCACGCCTCGTTACCTCTTGAATTAGGAGAACACTGGATTTTTCTTTCGAAGTACATCAACGCGATCTTCGGTCCTCGTCAAAGCTTTCATAATATTTGTTTTTGATCTCAATCTCTCAACGTCGCTTTTGCCCAAAGTTCAGCTGTCTTCTTGTTGCTTCGATTTTTGATGTGCTTCTTGCCCAGCGTTTCCTTACCTTCGTCCGTGTGCTAATATTAATCACCCATTGAGAAGTGACCCTTTCGTCCGTAGTTTAATGTATCTGATATTTCAGTTGAAATTGGAGTTGCGACAGGGTTTTACACTCCTTATCTCTATGGATACTTTCCTGTGTGTACGTATTTCATTGAGGTTTTAACGATTGGGCTCACAAGGTTTCCTCCTACGTTCGTCTAACATCTATTATGTAATACCTCCCAACTAGAGATGGGCGACTTCAAGGAATGAATCGATTCGACCAAATCGATTCGAATCGTACTGTGTGAATCGATTCTCTCGAAAAATGGGATCCTCTAAATCGATTCGAATCGCATCATGTAAATCGATTCGAATTGAATTCGTAGCTAACTCGGTATCGTAACTGAATCGGAAACGTAACTGAATCGCAATTGTAACTGAATCGGAATATGGACTTAATCGAGTCGGAAAGGAAACGAATCAATCGGAAAGAAATCTAATCAGAATCGGATCATAATAATTGATTCAAAATAATCGGGAATCGTATTAAAATAATCTATTTCCGAGTGAATCGAATCGGAATCGCCCATCTCTAGTTTTAACATAAAGCAATACTGTAATTCCGTTTCTAAGTTTCGCTATGGACTAATTACACATGGAGAAATAGTGAGAAGAAGTCGCTTTGGGGGGACATCTTAAGAAGGCAGGCTAAGCAGGAGAGGGATTGCATAATGAAGATAAAATAAGTTCGAATATTAGGTAAAATAGCAGGGTGTAGGAATGGTATAAATAAATGTGTAGGTTTGTGATGCATTTTGATTTGCAGTTAAAGAAAGGGTTTGTAGTCAGAATTATTTGACAATAAAAATGCTTAACTTGGAATATTTAGCTGAGATAAGTAACCATCCATACCAATTTTGAGATTCCTTCTCCTTCTACGGTAATCTATGGTAGCGGACATTGCTTACATTTAAGAGAATTAAAGGAGGTTGCTTCCGGGTGAGCAAGTGGAGGATGCTTCCCGGCATTTAATCCTCAGTGAATCATAAAAGTATATTTCCGAGAGAAATTAAAATGTGCTTGGGCGGCGTTTACCAGCATAGCTATCAAAGTAGTGACTCCTATAAATATTTTAATGGACTGGATGAATAAATGTAATGTATCCGTTGTACGGCGAATTGCAGAGATTTATAACACATGGAATGCTTTAAAAACATACGGCAGTTTCAGTAGACTAGCCACTATAAACCTGTATCTTATCTGACAACCATGTCATGAGCACGGACTCATTTTTCGTACACCATGCGTGTAGCAGATTACAATTAAGGATGTATTGGCTATAAGTTGAAATAATAGCAAATCGAGGAAACTTTGGTTGGATCTTCTACTTATCATAAGTAACTAACCTGAGAAATTTCAAAACGATTCAGAAGATCTTCCGAAAGAATTCGAATGTTATAATTTGATATCACCAATAAAAATAATCAACCAGAGAATAGTACACGAAATATTTATAATAAATTTCAGCTACTTCACGGTTTTCTTCAATTGAAAAGCATAAACGTGGCAACGTCGCACTCATTTTGACTCCGTGATATCCTTTGTTGATATACATTCTCAGTCATTTCCAAAAGTAATGCTTGTCACTTGACATTTCTTTTCAATTTATAATAAGTACACAATACATTTTATTGTTCATAGCTAAAACGACGAATTTTTATTTCCATTCGAAAAAACTGACGAGTTAGCGTCCGCCTTCATAGTGCAGTGCTGACAACGCATGAATATATGCCTCGCTGCCAGAATGTATGGCATAAGAAATCAGTTTGTTTTTTCATTTATGATCATAAAATAAGTAATTTTAACAATAAAACTATTTCCTATAAACATATTAGTCAGTTTAAAGAAAGAATCACAAGGAGACAAATAAAAATTTGAGCTGTACAATTTTTGATATTTCAAGTTCATAGGTTGGTCACTGAAGTCAAAAGATGAACCATTGAGCTTAAAATTGATGTAAATATCGAATCGATCTGCCTAAAAAATACATAAGAGTACTAATAACAGCAAACTAAAATAAATTTGATTCAGATGCTCTTCGTAAATATAGCAAAAAGCCAGATAATCGCTTGGTGTCGAATCAGTAACTTTTGAATAGGGTTGCATACCCAATACATCCTTATGCTCTCACCAGCTTTGTTCAAGAAAATCCGTTTTTTTAGGTCACAATTTGAAGTTGTGTGAAGTTCATCAATCTCAATCAAAGTTAACGTTTTCTATCTGTTGCCACCGAATTCTTGCCTTTTGAAGGAACAGAAGTTAAACCGTGGAATATATGGATTTTTAAAAAATACACACAAATATGCATACTCTTAACTACGTATACACTTATGCATAAAAAAGGATAGGTTTCGTTCACATTGTAGTTTTCTGGCATTTTAGTCTGATATGGAAATTCTGAATTTCATGAGTAGAGAGCTAATTCTTTGAAAAGGGATTACTAACAATTCGTGGAGAGAATCAGAAATATTCGTTTTAGATAAACTTCTAATCATAAATACTTTAGGAATGTTAATTATAAATGTTTTCTTATTATTATATTCCTATCCATAATATCGTGGTTCTTTTAGTAGTGTTCCCACCGGTTGATTAAGAAATTGAAGACAAAGTTATTAATATGCGAAGGAAAAACAGTATACTATAGGTAAGAAATAAAATCAAAACTGTTCCAAATAGTATCAAAAATGCGCTGTTTTATACCCCTCATTTCCTTGGATAAGCTTCTTAAGAGCCTATACCATTTATTGGTCGGATGATGTCTGTATAACAATGTTCTTCGTTTATTGCTTAAAATCACGGAGAATGTGATTAAGGAGAGATCACCCAATGCCTTAGACCTTCGCTGACTTTGTCTTTGATAACGAGTGTAAAATGAATTTGATTTTGTTCATTAATTGACATACCGAGCTCACGGCTCATTCATATAATTGGAACGAAAATGATGGAACGTAACTCGAGTTAGATCTGAATACAATTAAAGGGAAATTAAAATACAAGCAATATATCTTCAAAATCAGTTACCGTACACGGAGCCCCTGGGAAACAGTTGTACGGGTGTGTTCATTGCATAATTCTCAAAACGGAGGATTTTGTAGTGTCCTCGTTGGACAGATAAAAATCTAGCAGGGTGAACTCCGCCTTACGATGTTAATCCGTTCCGTGTGACCGATAGTATTGTAAAATTATCGTATTTTGAAACTGATTTTACACTGATTTCCGGAAATATGGTGTTCACGATCTATATATCTGGAAATAGAGGTATGTAAATATACGTATATATAGTAGAGTAACTTATGTAGTAGAGTATAAATAGTAACGTAGCGTATATAGTAGTAGTAGCGTAGTAGAGTAGCGTATATGGTAGAGTATAATTGAGTACCCTTCTACATACGCCTCGAAAAAGATGGTAGCGCCATCGAAATGATCGGACCCTGTTATTTGCTTTTATATAGTTTTGTTTTCTGTGTGTTCTTCATCGCCACCCCTGTGGCTGTCAACTAAATATATTGGGCTCGTATGAGTTTTCTCATGAACACACACATATATATATATGTGTGTGAGCGTGGGTGCATATCTACATCTACGAAATACCCAGCAAGCCGCCTTAGGGCGTGTGTCTTAGGGGTGATCGGACACCATTCTTGTAAGCACACACACACACACACAAAATATTAAGAAATACACCACGGTCTTTCATGCAAAATAATCAATAATATGTTTATGAAGGATTAATTATTACAAGTATTGTCAGATCTAACACTCATTTAAAGGTACGCGACCATGAACTACATCATTTGTCCTCCTTTTTACCCTGATCACGACTTCGACCTTATCTGTTCTATTCTCTGATCTTACGAGGAAAAAAATACATACTAAATCTATCCGTTCTACAGTCTATCTCTATGATTTTGTGTCTGTTGTCTTATCTACGTTGTTACATATTCATATACGTAGTGGTAAATTTAATGCTGGCGCTTAATTCCTTTCACGCCGCGCCGTCAGGTATCTCTTATTGTCTGCAATTTCTCTTTCTGACCGTCGTGGAATAATATTATGCTGCCAAATCCTAATAATGGAGCTGTAATTCAATTTGTCTGCTCCCTTGTTATGTATATGTTTAGTTAAGTACATGAAATATGTATGTTTTGTTTAGGAGCTAATGAATATCGGTCGCTTACTGCAATTGAAGTCAAGTTAAAGAGAATTTTGCTTATGCTCTACTATGAAGCAACGAATGTGTGTTTGTATATATATATTAATAATATATATATATATTACGCAAGCACACCCACTAATACACACACAGAGTATGTGTATCAGTGTGTGTGTGGTCGTGGTTGCTGTTCGTCTGAGTTTTCCTGAAGTATATATATATATCGCATATTTGCTTACCAACTGTGAGGAAAAGAAAGTCAGTTGTAAAATAATAAAATATTTATGAGTTAATTAATTACTGATGCTCGCAATCGTAATGTGAGTTTTTCGTAAATTGAACAACGATCTTCTTGATAAAGAACTTCATAAAGTGGCTATCATATCGTAAAACCATCGTAGAGTCTACTCTACTGATAATAAATATTTATCTAAGAGCCAGGAAAGTCGGATTAAATACTTTCGGCGAAAATGAAATTATTTAACACATTCTGATAGTTATCCATTAGTTGATTGAATTTTTTTAAAGAATTTAATATAAATTTTTTATTTTATAAAAAATTCTAACGCATATATTCCAAAGTTGAATCTACACATGTAGCAGAGACATGTATTTCGCCAGTATTCACAAGAAATACGACAGTTTGTTCACAAAGACAATCCGGAAAATTCAAACGGTGGCATCCATACTGAATAGAGACACGTCATAGAATGACAAAATTTTAATCGGAAAGTCATTAAACCCAATAAATAAGCTTAAATATAAATATTTGAAGAGACTGAATTGAAAATAATTACTTTGTATGCTTTTGGCCCGGAGCAAGTAGGTAAAGTAAATAGGCTAAGAAAGATTCATTTATATGAAATTTCCTACTAGTAGAAAGCGGAGAAACTATGCGAGAACAATTTAATTTCAAAAATGCTTCCTTTAAAATCTGGAGCGGAGGAATTATGCTAAGGGGGAAATCACGCGAGTAAATACTGCTGTGACAAAGAGCTAGGGGCAATAGAAATTCGCCTACGATGCAAGAAGACGAAAAGGGTAGAGCGTGCGCCAAGGTTGAACATTAAAACCTTAGTAGACGATAATCCCAAGAGAGATTCGCCAAGTTAATGGACGAAAAATTGGAGATTGTAAATATGACCAGCACCAAAGGAGGACGGAATGATCTGAAAAGAGTATTGACGGAGGTCAGCACACGAGTAAGAGAGCTGATATCAGAAGCCTAATAAAATTCACAACGTCATAAACATTCTGTGGAAAAGTACGATGCTCTTCTATTATTTAACATGGCTAGGAAAAGTTAGGAGAAGTGGTGTACATATTTTGTAGTTATTTTGCAAGAATTTTAATACATATATATATATATACGTATAATTTGACATTGTTCCCGCATGATGAGAATAATGTTTTGCATGCAAGTAGTTTCCTCCTGTGTAAATAATTTCTAACACTCGCACGTGGTAATGCATGTATGGAGGTGGCTCAACCCCTGCCACACGCCCTTGCGGCGGCCTGCAGAGTAATACGTAGAAGTAGAACATACTTCTACGTAATATCCTGCAAGCCGCCGCAAGGGCGTGTGGCAGGGGATAAGCCACCACCAAACATTCATTCACATGCAGAATTTAAATTCAAATGTAAATGTTAGGAGACATATTTCACTGAAAATGAAGCCACTCGCATGCAAAACAAAATAACAGGACATCAGTCACATTATGCGGGACACTTATACTCCCCACTACAAACATGCATGAAAACAACTACAAATGCCGTCACACTATTCAAGGTCCAAACAGGAGCATTTCCCCTTCTAAATTATCAACGTACTTTCACGCATGACCAACTACCTTACCCGTGGGGTCAATGCGGTGGTTTCGCGACCTTAATGAGGCTAAGGGACAAAGGTCTCCCTTTCGCGGGTGGGCGGTAATGGGGTGGGCATTAAGTGAGGGTCAGGGAGAGGGAGAACATATAATCGAGGAAGTGTACAGAATAGTGGAAGAAGATAAATCGGTTTGGAGTACGAAAAGAGAAAACGAAGAAGGTGGATAGGACGCATCCTGTGGCATAATGAATTCGTGAAGAATGTCACAGAAGGGAAAATATAAATGGAGGTTTAGAAAGGGAACACAGCAATTCCACATAAAATAACTTTGATAACAACAGAAATAAAACTTCCCATTCCACACGAAAGTGTGGAACGCAAAGTTTTATTTCTGTTGTTATCAGCATGGATTTCCACAAAGTCTCGGCCTTAACCATTTCTCGAATATAATAACTTTATTTAACACGACCAGGTTTCGCCGTATAACAGCATCATCAGGTACAAGTACAAGTCCAGTCAGATTATAAATCTCCCTTCGAGTATGTATTTATACCCTGACTGGACTTGTATATTCACCTGATGATGCTGTTATACGGCGAAACCTGGTTGTGTTAAATAAAGTTATTTTATTTGGAATTGCTGTGTTCTCTTTCTAAACCTCCATGATGAGAGAATTCCACCAAGCCTGAAGCCTGAAACCGTTTCTTATGGGAAAATATAAGGTCCCGCGAGGAAGGTCGAGGAACAAAGGTATATGACAAGTTATAAGAGACGTCAGAAGGAAGAACTATCAAGTGGTATTAGACTTGACATTGGATAGGAAAGGGTGGAGGAGGCTGCAGTCAACCAATCTTACGATAGAAAGATCGACAGAAAAGATACCTCAGATAATGATTATGACTGACATCCTAACAGTTAGTAATAGGTTTTTCATTAACTCGCTGTTGAAGCTACGGATTAATTATATAAATGTCAATTTAAATTAAGAAAATAAATAACAGTTGTAACAGAAATAACAAAGTAGTTGTCATGGAGTTGTTGATAAACAACATAAAATAGAGCAAAAAATAATAAAGAAAGGACAAAAGAGAGAATTTGTCATCGATGAAAATTAAATCTCTTTTTACTAAAATATGTCTGAGTTAAGTTATTCGTTCGAAAACTCAATGGGTTATGCGGCCAGACACCCAATAATTACAGAGAAGTGTAACTAAGAAGAAAGAGATGATTTAATTTTAATATGTAAAGTTTTGAACGAGCTCCTTCGAAATGATCAAATCAAGTTGGATGATGCTGACCAAGGAGGAGGAGAAGATTTTTGACGAATTGACTACGCAGCTTTGTATTTTCGAGAGGAAGAATGCAGATAGTGAGAAATTCACTCAAGAGGCCCTCGTCAGCTGTACTATGGGAGATGGGGTCATCAGGACAAGAGGCACTTCAAGGAGATGCTTGAGAGAGAGTTGAGTATCAAAGTGTCAGGGAACATGGAGCTATGCAAGTCCTGCATCTACGGCAAAGCTCATCGACTATCATTTGGGACGAGAGAGAAAGCATCAGAACCAGGAGAGTTGTCAGGTGATTTTTGTGGTCCATTTCATTTTTCATTCCAGAAAGGACGATATTTAGTCGTTTCCAAGGACAGCTAAACTAAATACCGTTACGAATACATCAGCAAGAAGAAAATTGTATTAAGATCAATCATAAATTGCAGGCGATGAAAGTGTTGGAGAGATTCAACTTCGCAGAATGCAAGCCGATTCCCACAGCAATTTTGAAGAGTTCAATGACTTCAGATTCAGGGAAATAAATTAAAGTAGGGAATTAGGTTTGAAGAGCTGTTAATTTAAATCAAAAAGGGAAAGTGTTGAAGCAATAGTTCATTATATAAATGTCAATTTAAATTAAGAAAATAAATAACAATTGTAACAGAAAAAACAAAGGGGTTGCCATGGAGTTGTTGTAAATAACATAAAATAGAGTAAAAAATAATAAAGAAATGACTAAAAGAGATGATTTGTCACTGATGAAAATTACATCTCTTTTTACTAAAATGCCTGAGTTGAGTTATTCGTTCGAAAACTCAATGCTCGCAAAATAACCACCGCGTCCCACCCTACAATAAATCCCAATTCATCTCTGTGACATCCCGTCTCGCCAGTAGTTTATCTAAAAATAAAAATTCCTATTAATTTCCTACCTCTACCTTTCTTCTGCATCATTTTTCCCCTCTATATAAGTAGTTAACAATACATTACACATACTCTTTTCCCCACCCGATGATAAAATCCTTCATTTATACTTCCATTGGGTTTACTTCGCTTATAAATCATTCGGGCATACTACATTAGTCTTCAAAACCCCATTCTCTTTGAGTACGCCTTCCAACCACCCTTCTTGACTTTCCGCAAACACCGCCGCA
>WURS02294307.1:0-18623 GCA_011762765.2 Rhinocypha anisoptera
CCGGTTGTTGCAATTAAAAACATATTGTTGTGGTTCGCGAGCAAAGAAGTTTGCTTTGACACAACAATCAATTTTTGGGTTCAGCTAACTTAACTTGGCGTTTCCACTAATTAATTAAGGGTATAGTTAACCAGTGGAAACCACCCCTTATATTAGTAATAGTATTATTAGTAATATAACTAATATATTAGTATTATTTTAGTTACAACTATCGTAGTATAGTGCAATTTTTTTATTGAGGTTTAAATCAGAAAATATTTTCTCAACTTTAATACTTTACTAAAATCAAAACAACAGTATATTTTTAATTTAAAGTACTGTAATTTGTTTTCCGTTTGGGTTAAGCTAAGAGTTTAATTTAAAATTAAACTTGTAGAACTTTTGAAGAAGTTTAAAAACAAAAACGTAATTAATAATGACTGATGACCGAATGATGAGTGACATGCCGACTGAAGTGTGATTAAGAAATGCTCACAGGAAGTCCGCTTCGATGACCGCCAATTGGCGGGCACTATGATTGACGCAATTAAACTCGAATCAGTGTCACCGTGTCAGCCATTTGAAACAACCAACTCGTTCCAAAACAAACACCACGTTAACCTCATATTTCTCAAAAACAAATGCCTTAACCAATTCGCTGTTGATAGATTTACTTATATTTTTGAGAGATGAACTTAGATCAATCAGTCATATTTAGTGCTTGTTAGCATTATTTTAAATAATGCATTTATTTCCATTTTAACATTAAAATTTTTTTCTGTTTCAAAATTCATAAAAAGTCAAACTTCTCTATTTATATTATTGTCTACATACAAAATATGTCATTAAAATTCGTGATGAGTTGTCGTGACGTGTTTGTAATTAAGAGTTATAGGATAATTAAATTAAATTTTGGTGAAAATTTTACAAAGAAATGTTTTGTGGTAATTTATAAAATTTTAAGATCACTTTACAAAATGCTTCAATCATTAAGTTTATGATAAACCTTGCGAATCCGAACTTTTCTCTTATTCGAACCATCCTCAAAATTTATCAATGTACAGCGTTATTATATAAAAAATATTTTCTTAATCAGGTTAATGAACTATGAAAAATTACAACGAAAAAATTAGTAAAACTTTTATTTAATAGTTTATAAACATATCCAAGTGAAAACTTTATTATTCAAGTTTAATTCATAAGTTCGATTTAAGGCCAGTAGATGGTGCTGTAACATAATACAAGTTCGATTAACTGTTTGGAGAAAGAAGATACTTAAGCATGTAAGGTAAAAAATATAAAGATAGTTTACTTATATGGAAATAAAATAAAATGAAACACTATTTTCACCGTGATATAAATGAACTTGTTGCTAATGTGGAACTACTGGGTGGAGTATTATCTGTTCAACTGCGCTGAAACAAGAAAGGAACCAACTGGACGACAAGTTTGGAGATCGCATTTTCCGGTGCTTTGCTGCCTGACTTGGGTTTGGCGCTGTTGATCACCTTCTTGCAAGAGGATGAACCTGCAGGAAAGACATCGATCGGACAGAAGAGATCCGTGATCGGGGCCAATGTGTTGTTGTGGAAGTCGCGGAAGGCACGGGCGCCATCCGAGTTGCACTCGCGCTTGACACTGCTGGTGGCACACTCGAACCACGAGTTGAAGCCACAGCACAGTGCCTCGTGGGCGTCGTCTGCGTTGATCCGACCCAAATCTATCTTGCCCACCACGAAGAGAAACGGGTTGTTGCAAGTGCTCTTGAAATCATTTGTCCGCAGCACTTTCGAGTGGAAACATGGAGAGTGCTTGAGAAATCCTGCAAGTGGCCGGAATTAGGATCAGTGAAAGCATTGCAGAGCATCAGGCACACTCTATCGCTAGTTACTTGCATAAATTGAACTAAATTGAATATGTGCACGTCAATTGCGAACCAAGGTGTGTTACTGATGACGCGAGTTGACAGTGGTATTCAAGGTAACACATGCCCTACAATTCAGCTTCCCTTTCGTAATTATGGCCATTTGGTGTGCTAATATTGCTCGTTCAACAACTAATGCTCTCTCCACTAGTCTGATTAGAATCGCACAAATTCTACATTCAATTACAATTAACCTCAAGAGACAAAAATGGGTTATCGATGACATCAAGTAACGTTTTGTAAATTATTCTCATGAATAAAATAAAAATGACAAAGTCAAGGGACAATGTTCGCGGTGCACTATCACTAATAATGACATTTTTGCCCATGAATATTCATAGCGCAAACTAGTTTCGACCACTCACTTGATTTTTGTTGACTGTTATCGCAGAATCTGGAGACGCGGTGCATCACGACATCCATCGCTAGATCACTGATTTCGCGATGCAGAGGAGTGCCACATTTCTTGAAATACGACTTGATACACTTCATGGTGTCATCTTTGATCGTCCTTGGTGGTAGAGAACCAGTAGTGGGGTACTATTAGTGGGCACGCCCGCTACATCTGGCGGCGAGATTCTTACTTGCAGATTCGATTGAGTCCCTGGGAAGTAGCGATGATCGCCGTCGGATCGTCCTCTTTGCCCAGCGCGGTCAGCTTATCCAGACACTTGCCCACCTCCTTCTGGTGACATTGATCTCCACCCTTGTTTTTTCGGTTCCTTCGTTTCTTCTGCGATGACGCCAGATCGGTAGTCAGCAAAAGCAAAACAGTACATACTAGAAGCGCTGCCAATTTCGAAGATTTCAGTTTCTGAAAGGTAATAATCTACTTACCTTGTTTAGTATATAACAGCTTCATGATTCAAACTTCAAAAATAAAAAACTGGTGAATCAAGTAGAGTGGTGCGCCAGACGTGCCAAACTAAAAGTGCGAGAGGACAAGAGGAAAAGTTTATTCAACACAAATGCAAACTAAATCGATGCTAACCGCATTCGGAGGAGAGAAAACACAAAATGGAATTGGTTTAAAAAAGTGAAATCAAGGTAAGGATGTATCCGGTGTGAGATGTATTTGTGCCCATTGTCAACGAGTGTTGGTAACGCTAGTCGACATCGCGTCAGCAGCGTTCCGATCCCAGTCAGCGTGTTATCGATCGGTGGTGGACTAGTTTAGATAAGACGCCACTTGCACACTTAAGTCGACTCACCTCGAGAAACGATGCTATTTTCGACCGCCGTGACTAAGTTCGGGTGCGGACTGATGGCCGGACTGCCTGCACACGGGTGAGTCCGACTGAGGCTGCTAAGCAGGGGCACACACGGTCGACTTCCAGGTGAGCAGTGAAAGCGAAAGTTCATTCGCTAAGATATTAACTGCGATCTCAACTCTCAGTGACGACGGCACGACAAATTGAGACCGTGTGCCGTGAGAGACTAAGATAACGGCCAAGATTGACTCGAGGCAAGCCCGCTGCAGCCACCGCCTGCCCACCTGAAACGCGACCAAACTCGAGAAAGAGAGAGAGAGAGAGAGACTTGGAAACACTAGCAGCATTGTGGCGGTGGCCTGGACAATATTGGGCTCAGGGCATCAGGCGTAGCAAAACTATTGCAAATCAATTGAAAATTAAAGAAAGAGAGAAAGCCCGAACCTCACTCTTGAGACTTGACACAGCTAGCACACTTTTTGTTTACTTATCATTGTAAACGAGCTTCAAAATAATCCCTTTCGCACAGGTAGATAAAATATGAAAAAAGAGAAAGTAACAAGCCAAAATTAAATTAGTCACACAAGCACAAAATCGTTCCATAGTTTGAGAGAACGAAAGGAGAACGTAGAATTGCATTTGTAAGTTATATTCTATATATTATACTTTTCGGGGTTTTTGCAAAAACACCACAAAGTTTACTGGCACAAACTAACATAAAGTGACGAAGTAAATAAAAAATAAATCAAAAATCAACAAGTTTAAAATGAAACAAATAAACAAAATGAGAAATGAAATGCCATCGAGATGAGTATCGATAGTTGCAATGACAATCGAACCGTTTGATTCGCTGGTGGGACGAGCACAAGGCTTTTGTGTGTGGACGTGATTCCAACTGCAGTTCTGTCACAAAGGCACTGTTCATTGTTTCTTACATCAAAATGGCTAAGCATTCCAAACGTCGTGAGCATTTGGGTGGGGATGAAGCCCAGTCTGCAGCTACTCCTGGACGTTCCCGAAGCAAGGTTGACACTCTCAAAACGGCCAAAGGACGCTACAGGCCTGGCATTTTGGCCCTACGCGAGATTCGTCGTTATCAGAACTCGTTTCACCTCTTAATTCCGCGACTGCCTTTCCAAAGATTGGTGAGAGAAATTATGCAGGATTTTAGAAATGAATGTCGTATTCAAGCTGCCGCCTTAGAAGCTCTGCAACATGCCTCAGAAACTTATTTAGTCTCCATTTTCGAGGATTCTAATTTGTGTGCCATCCATTCTAAACGCGTCACTATCATGCCACGAGACATTTGGCTGGCTCGTCGTATTCGCGGCGATCTATAGATTTGGGGAATTTTATCACAATTTTTTAAATTTTAATTTTTTAATGACAACTAAACTAATTTGAATATGGACAGTAATCGATCTTTTTTAAAAACCAAAATTAAAACTAATAAAACTTATTTATCTCTTAGATTGATGTATTGAAACGTGTTATTTCTTGACTAGATTGGAGTAAAGTTCAGTGACAAAGGAGAACAACACACCGGAGGTGCATGCAGCAAGTGTTTGGGTGGTCACATGCGGTAGTGAGCGGTGACCTGTTATGCAACAGCAATAGCCAATCAATTATATATGTGGCCACTTCTTTTTTCTCCACCAAAAACCTCTATATGTCTGTGTCACAGTTGGACGCAGATCGAGTCATTCACTAAAACGAGTTATGTAACCAATTCATTTTGGCTTGACAACCACCTTCAGACTCAATGACATTTCAAGTTGTGCACTGTTATGAGTCTGTTCCTAAGAATTTTGCATCATATTGAGGTGAGACCAACACTATTTGCTAAGGTCTTTGATGAGTTATTTTTGCTGTTCAATGTTAGTCATTCTAATGATTACACTCATTTTACTAGAACTATGCCGCATAAAACTAAAGTACTCACAAGCAAAGACTAACTTACTGGTACTGTTTATTTTACTATTTTCAGCATATCTCTTACACCATTATTGTTGTGTTGAATATATATATTGATAATGTACGATTATACAGTGTTGCTTCAAGTGTTACTTTTCGATTCTCTTCTTCGAAAAAGTGAAGCAAAATTAAACTCAATTGCAAAAACGACATTGCTTTCAATGGCTTGGTGAAAAGTAAAAAAAACTTAAAGTACCAAATTATTAAACAGATATTTTTTATGCATCAGATGATGCAATTAATAATAATAATAATGTTGGAGTATTAGTTAAGTAAGTTTATAATAACCATTGCAGTAAGCTTTGAGATTGTAATTATAATAAAAATAATTATTGTGAGATAGAATAAATCAAAAAGTCATAATTTATTGTCAAACGGGAAAAATTACAAAAATACTTTTACGTAATAAATATTGTTCACCAAAACAATATGTAATTGAAAATGTATATAAGTATATAAGAATCATTCGTGGTCATTCATAATAGTCGGTATATAGCATACATAAAAGGCGAATTCTCTTATGGTGTCAATAGTTTAATTGTTATTGGCATCGGGCGCGTCAAGTAAAATGAGTCGAAAACGACTGTGATCGAGGAAGGCACAGGTGGGCGTAGGATAGCCATCACCCGGCAAGGTGGAAGACCGCAGTGTCACCAGACTGTAATCAAAGGATGAATGAAATCCATTCTCTGTCTCCTCCCGTGGATGCGAGCGAATCATTGTGCAGAGATTGTTGTAGACGAGAAATGTATTCAACTGGTGCGGCGTGAATGTCCCCACTTGTTCAGTGTCAGAGGGCGTGTTGAAACTAACGGGGAAAAACGAGCTCATTAGACAAAGGCAATGTTTGAATCACGAGGGCTGTCGACTGCTTACGTCAACTGCTGAACCACTTGCTCAAAGATGGCAATCATCGATGGTCTTGCAGTGCTATTTGGTTCGCAATACAAGTCTTGACTGCCACTCACAGTATTTTGCTCTCGATGGTACGTGTACTCTTGATCTACAGTACTGTCCACCGAGTCATTCCAGTTGGCTATCGATTTGATCATGTAGATCGAATTTGTAGATGTTGGGATACCAGAATGAGCCGCAAAGATTTGATGGTCGATGACAGCCGCCACTGGGAGAGATTCAAAAATCGAAGCAACTATCTTGACTATCTCGAGGCCTAGTGGCTCATCTAGTAAAGCGGATGTGATCTTAAGATAGTCACTTCTTTTGTGGGCGCTCCGAAGCAAAAAAATCTTGTCTGGAGTCAATACTTTGAGACATAGCAAGTAGATCAAACATTCCAGATTGTAATACGAATCTTGTGAAATATAGTTGCCAAGAAAGAGAAGTGCGGATGAATCTATTGTTGGATATGTTCGAAAAGTTAGCTGACGTAAATGAAACAAATCTTGCAGTTGGCCATTTAGCTCGCCAAAAACAAACGCAGGTGAGTTTAACTAATAAATAAAGAGAATTAGAATTCATAACTAACTTAACTACAATCATTGAGACCACAAAATTAGATAATACCTCCAGTATTTTAGACTCATTTTCAAATAAACGTTTGGCAAACTCCACAATTTGATACATATACTGTAACATCTTATCGCGATTACTGAAGAAAAAATCAAGTGATAAGTTGTCAGCTGAGAGTCTAAGGGTGGATTGGTTAAAGCCAATTTTCTCAATTCGAATCATAAATTCGTTTGCCAATCTGAAAATATTTTTTTCTTGGAATTCTTCGATAAAGACAATTGAAGAGAGGTAGGGCTTGTAGTGATACAGATGATCCACCTGGCCTGCTAAATCTAAGTGAACCGATAGTGATGATAGTGAGTACTTGATTGTCATGCATATTTCACATTGACTGAAAAAATAGAGCAAACATTTTTTGAAAAATAAAAGATACAAATCCATCTAAGTTACCTAAGGACAACATTTGCCTCAACCAAACGTTGAAGATTGGATTCGGCCATGGTTCGGCAGTTGAATCGTTGATTGACCTTGTCGAGACACGAGACAGTGGGCAACCAACACACTCGGCAACCTATCAAGCTATTGATCTGCTCAAAAGCTGTGTGATACTTTTCCAAGTTCATCGAGTTTGCCTCATGACTTTTAACCAACTCAGTCCAAAGACCCTCAACCATTTCGTTGAGATAGGTCGGTCTGGCCTTGTTGATACTACGAAGAATGGCTTGTAGTGCGCCACTGTTGACGTGGTAGAAGTCCAGTACTAGTTGTCGGAACTCATCATACTCTAGCATATTATCTTGGTTGCTATCGTAATAGCGAAAAATATAGCCATGTCTCTCGCTAATTTCTGTGTAGCCATTCTCCGAGTCAAACAAAATTAAACCTTGAAGCAGGTCCACAAAATCTAGAAATCCGCGACAATGTCTGTCAAAAGATCTGACAAAAAAATACCTCACAATATAAAAGTTTAAATATCTAAAAATAGTTACCGAAATATCTTTCTTCGGGTTTCTATGTCAATCATCCAGCAAAGCCGATCGCAAAAATCACAAAAAGAGGTAAAACTCATGGTGTTGGAGGGAAAACAGTGCACAACGAATGCGTTAAACAAGAACACTGAAGTAGATTCCATGTTACTAAGACCATCGTAAAGATGTTCCAATGAAGCCAACGATTGCTTGGGATAGTTAATGTCTAGTTCAACTAGTCGGCAGCTATCGAGGTCCCCACTAGATGAACAAAAATATTCGATCAGTTCGCCTCCCCAAATGTTGTCACGACGAAGTTTGAGTTCATCAATCGAAAGCCAAATGCGGTCTTCCGAATTAGACGTGTTGCAGATGCATGGGGGCGAACGAGTTGGTTCGCAGCTGGTCTCATCATTATCCAAAACAGAGGAAGTTAAATAGAAACAAGTTCGAAAGATGAATCGTTGAAGAAAGTGGTTAGTCTTGGGCAGCTGTACTCGATACTGGTCCACCAACTGGACGCGAAGTTGAGGGTTTACAGAGTCATCTAGTGGTGGAAGATAACGTGAGTTAACAACTATCGCAATCAACTTGTTTACACACCGGTGAGGTCGTAGTTTGGTATCATCTCTGCCAACACCGGAATAATGAGTTCCGAGAACGACTGTTGGTAACTGTCGATCTCCACTGAAGGCAAAAAGTAACAGTTTGTTACTGATTGTAACGATAAAGCGTTATGCGGCTCGCAGATCACTACCAAACAGATAGCATCCTTCGGAATGAAATGCCTCAACGAGTCTGGTTCGGAGAGATCCACTTGCTCGAGATTTGCACTACTAGTTGGGCTCTCATTGCCACCGGTCACGCTAGGTGGCCCTTCCGAACTCTTTAAGCCAGGAAAGCCAATGCTGGTTTGACTCTTTGAACTGAAATCATCATCGCTCATTGTGTCCAATTAGATTCGTTTCAACTAATGCTGATGATTCACATACTCGGCATAAACCAATCGATTTCAGACATTTTATTATTCGATTTCAACACAAAACAATTCATTTAAAATTAAGCCCATTTTTATTAAATTCAATTAGACATCGGTAGCACTAAATTAAACCAAAGGCAAAACAAGAGGTCGTTTTGTCAAATCGTTTGCTGGCGACAATTGGGAAACAAGGATAAAATTGAAAACGGAACATACATAAAACATAAAGAATTCAATGAGGGAACAAAGTTGACTGGTTGATTTCAAGTTCTCAGAATTGGGTTGACGTGTTTAGCAAAACTGGCTGAGGGCTACGGTGAAGCACGAAGTGAGGGGATGATAGGCACGGTAAGGATGCTATCCTAGTACTGCCAAGGGTAGGGAGACAAACGGATCTTCGAGAAAAACTACAAAGCGTAATGGGTGGTGTGCAGAAGCAAGCTTAGGGAGAGAATCGGTCCGTGATGAGTCATCAGTGATGAGACACAGACAGTTGGGGCGGACAAATGGGCTGTGGTGCGCGACAAGCTCCTTCGATCGACAGTGCCAACAAGCTGGTCTCGACCAGAGCTATGTACAGTGGTGGCCGGTGGTCCTTCTCAGGCACCGACTGTTGATCACATTCGAGTAGGCGTGAGATCGAGCCACACTTGGACATGTTACCGATCGAGTACTTGGTGCATGTATATATTATATATATATAATATATATATTTGTGTGTGTGTGTGTGTGTGTGTGTAAATAAATGTCAACGTTTTTACAAATCTTCTCCAAACGAGTAGTGTGTGACGAGAACAAAATAACAAAAATAAAAAACATAAAGTATACAATGAAAATAAAAATTTACGTATGTATAGAACAAAGTTAGAAATATATAAAGACAACAGCGCGGCACAAAGGGCCAGAAAGTATAATACACATTTGGTGGTCAATGTACAGTGTATGGTGTGAGTGTCGAGACATTCTGGTTACTACACTCTAAACTTCTGGGTAACAGTTAAAAATGACTTTTACAGTTGTTTGATTACAATCGCAAGAATAAATGCAATGTGGCAATAGTGTGTTCAAAATAACTGCAAAAATCATTTCCAAATGTTGATTGGGTTAGTGATTAGAAGTGTAGTGGTCCAGTGGGAGGATTGCGCACACGCGTGCGCTCTGCTAGGAAACTAGTCACCAGGAAGAGTGGGCTTGGACCCACCGGTAGAGCAGCACAGGGCACTGGCTCACCGATCGAGCCCACCCACTGGGTGAGCCTCACTAGCAGAGCTTGCTCACTTTTTCCTCACCACCAATTTTGGCTTTCACTTGGAACAACCATAACTGGCAAATCAATTCAGATTGTGCAAATGTTATTCAATTATAAAAATATGACTATTTAAAAATACGCACTAAAGCAACATCTATTTCTGCACAATCATTGCCTCATCACAAAAAAATAAGTTACTATGAAAAATGTGCAAGGTATCAGTGTGTGTGGATGTTTGCAAATTAGAACAGTTGTAAAGATTGAAGCTCGTCTTCAGTGAGTTCGGTAATTGCACTTAGTGACTGTGCTGACGACTGCTCCGACAACGCGGCACTAACCATACTCGATGCACTGAAGGCTACAATTTCGGGCTAATTTTTTGCTTCAATTCTAACGCGTACAATTCTATCTTTTGAATCTATTTTTTTGCAATAGATAATCAATTTTCATTAAATTAAAATATTCATAAAAACACAGAGTTGAGTAGCAGTATTGGACGAGTTGAAACAGTTGTTGTTAGGAGAAACGGATAGTATGGTCGTGGAAAGGGAAAGTAAAAAAATAGAAAATAACTTTAACCAATAAATAAATAAAAGTAAAAAATAGAACATTCTTCATGAACTGCTGGTGGTAGATGTTGCTGGTTGAGACGTAACAGAAGACTTGCTCAAGGCAGTGGTGTTGCTGGTAGTAGTGGTAGCCGTAGCACTGCTACTCGTACTCGTCGAGCTCTTGGACAACTCACTTTCTTGACTCTTGGTAGCTTGTCCCGAACCAGACTTAGCCGATGATGCTGTAGAAGTTGATGGTGGTGGCGTTGCTTGAGACTGACTTAAAGGCACACTAGAAGTAGCCCGCAACACTATGTAACGAATCTGACGTTGAGCGGTCCAAGACTGGAAGAAATCGCCAACGATGTGCACTGGAGTAGTATCATCACTGGTACTGCTTGAAGTAGATGAAGCTAGAGGTGCCTTGTCACTAGCTGGCTCGGTGGCAGAACCTCCAGCAAGGGTACCGTTGGCTGAACCCGAATCTGGAACTTCGGGAGTAGTCGAAGTGGACGAGGTAGCAGCTGGTGAGTGCGCTGTAGAAGGTTGAGTGTCCTTTGACAATTTGATTGAAGCACCAGAAGACCGCTGCAAATCTTGGATTACCGAGCCATTCTTACCGATGATCCGACGAACTTGATTTGTCGGGACAAGAAGCTCCACTTTAAGATAGGAGGGATCTCCATAAGCCAAGGGGGAAGCATTGCTCGCCATCTGATTGGACAGCTCACCATGCACTTTTTGGAACACAAAAAATTGCGCTTGGTATTGAGCATAGGGAAGTCCCACAATGGTCACTCGTCGCTCAGTTGGAGGTTGAGGCGACGATGAGCGTTGTTGTTTTCCTGTATCACTCGAGGTCACATTACCGCTACCAGACTCATCCTCGCTTAACTGAGCAACCTGAGGCAAAAACAACAGTCAAAGCAATGCGTACAACATCAAAGGATCTTTACCTTGATACTAGCGCCTGAGAACTGCATCATCTCCCGAATAGTACAGCCACCGCGTCCAATGATGGCTCCCACAACGGTGTTTGGGATAAAAATGGTAACTGTTTCCTTAGTGGAATCCATTGGCTGCATCGGGTGTACATAGTTAAGATTGATGTAAGGCGAGACAGTGGGTGTTGGACCATAAGCTGGTGACATTCCACTTGGTCCTGGTCCGGGTGGGGCGTATGGCATGAACGGCATATTGTAAGAGCTGTAGAACGATGGCGGTTGAGAAGGCTGTGGTGGCGCGGTTGGTGGCACTGAGTGAAGGTGGTGAGAGGGTTGAGAGGTAGGGCCAGTACTAGAAGAACTCGAGGTGCTAGCTGAGTGCGAGCCAGTGTGCACCGAGTGACCTCGAGGAGGCCCCATCGAGGGTGGCATAGGTGGTGCTAGTGAGTAGGACGAGAGTGGGGCAGGCTGTGGGTGTGGACCAGTGGCACCGAAGCTCGGAGGCATACCAAGACCACTCTGCGGTGGCATCAGAGGCGGCACTGGCGAGTGGTAACCACTATACACCAGCGACTGCTGATATTGAATTGCGTCGCTCTCGTAACATTGACGCAGCTTCTGACTAACCATCACTTCAGCTTTGCACATGTTATCCAAAGTACCCGATATCATGATAATTCGTTCGATGTTGTAGTTTGCAGCAAAATTAGCACTGGATTTGTTTTGGAATTAGTTTCAATGATACAATGTTCCCACACAACTTACCTGCTCACTGCAATTTTTGTGTCAGTTTGCTGCATAATGCGCTTAATGGTGTTACCACCTTTGCCAATAATACGGCCAATTAAATTGTTTGAAGCAAGCATCTTTAAAACAATGTCATCTGGTCGATTCAATGATTTGGCCTCTTGCTGCATCACTTCAAGAATGCGGCGACAAGCTTGCGAACAACTTTCTGGATTGCCATAGATCATGATGACATTCTCATTGGCAGTAGAGCTCTCCTTGCGATGCACGTCTACTCGAGCATGAGTATCTTGAGTAATTTGGCGAATAGTCCCGCCACCGCGACCAATGATGGCACCAACTAGATCTTTAAAGACCAAAATTCTAGAGAAAAGTTTGTGTTAGTAAACAATGAGTAAAGGCATGAGCTTAAGAGATAACCTGAGCGGCAAAGTGTTGGCAAAGCGAAAGTGGGACCACGAGCCAGTGGAACTCGATGTTGGCAGCGAGGATGAAGAGGCAGAGGCAGAGCTAAGCTTGGAGCGATGCGACTTGGAGCCGTTCTGTTGTACCACGCTAGGGCCAGCTCCAGACCCATTGGTAGTAGTACTTGTGGCAGACGTAGTAGACGCCGAGGGGGACGCACTCGGCGTCTGCTTGCTCTTGCCATTTCCAGACTGTTCCATTTCAAATTTCATTTACACCGTTTTAATAAGTTGCCTTGCAACAACCAAATGTTGAAGCTCAATCAATATAAATAAGATAAATAACTATTTAGAATGAAGCTAGTTGTTGAGTCTTTGACGTAAGATTGAACAAACAATCAAGAAGATATATCATTGCGGTTAGAATTGGTCAAGTTGTTTTCGCAATGCGATTCTTTGCTGGCGAGTGATAACCCTGCTCATGGTTCACCATACGTTTTGAGATCATCAACCAAGCTCGAGGGCATCTGCAAACAAATGAAAGACTGATTAAAAATTGAGAAAAAATAGTGATAGACAACAATTTGGCAATTTCAGTAGTACGTAGTAATACAAGTTTGGTCAATAAATGACCGGTTGAAGCAAATGTCAAAGAGTTGAGATGAGTAGCATCGGTGGTGATGCGTATAAAGTGGAGCACATCAGCAAGATCCGTCATCGGTCTCAAAGCAAGCGAGACGCGCCAAAAGAGGCATCTGTTGGGTTTTGTAGCTGGGGTTTACGTATCTCACAATTGATCCTATATATGTGCAACCACGACAAAAACTGCTAATGATGCGAGTGCGCTAGCTACATACACGCCTCCAATACCGAGTGTGCAACAATAAGAGCTAAATTTTTGCACCTTAACTTATCACATATCTAGCATAAAAGTTGTTAACACAAAAAACATTTCTAAACAAACAACACAATAAAGCAAATCAGACAGATATCACTTAAGCATAGATGTTTATGCTGTTCTCACTTCCAAATAATGTTAATCAATAAAGTCTTCTGATCAGTCAAAGATACACATTCAAGCAGACAATAAAGATAATCAAGCAAGCTAGGATTGAAATCTCCTGTGATGATTGTAGAAGAATGAACGATCTACGTCGGAACCGACTCATTCGACTCGAGTCCCGACTAACCACTAACCAATCCCTCTGAGTCCAAGTCAGTTCGTAATTCGGTTTGTTGAAGCGCGTTCTTTGTGCCACACTGTGAGGGATAAACTAGCACGATGGGAAGAAAACGTCGACGGGTAGTGGTGCGATTTACATGAATGAAATGCCGAAGCGGGGAGCATGCAGCACGACGGCAGCGGCAGGTTGGACCGAGGCAAAAGCTGAAATCCAGTCGAGCCATTAGCATTTCGAGCGGATATCCATGCCTGGCCTGACCAGCATGTCATCGTTCGGCTCTTCTCACTCAGTGCCTTGCCTATCTTGCCCCCTCTAGCCACTACTACTCTTGGCGCCCACCGACATCGAAGGTATGCACTGGCGCCCGGAGACGGTAGACACTGAGCAAGCTTGGAGTCTGATACCGTTAACTGAGCTGGCGATGCAAACCGGTTTGGTGCTTGAACCGTGGCACCGTACCTGGCTCAGTACCAACCAGAGCTAATCGGTGATTAACAGTAACCATTGTCGAGTGCACGGTGCCGATCGAAGGCATACACGCGCACCCGACAACGACCTGACCAACAGCAAAGCATACAGCTTACAAGGAATCCCTAAAGTAGTTCGGATTATGTTTCCATAGTTATAAAATATAAATCTACCACCACATCTGACATAGACATGGTGGTAATAGTTAGTCATTGGCGTTGGTGACAGAAAGAATGCAGCTGGACTACAAGCGCCTCAGCATCAATCAGTCAACTTAAGTAAGGGTATAAGTGGCGCGGATGCATGCATTCAAAGCTGTCACAGAAAAGCTAATTGAATGCGATAGATACGCGTGAAACAAGGTGACTAGTGGAGGAGGCGCTTGACCAGCCAGCAAGGCAAGATGTGCGAGAGGTTGCAAGCGAGCATAGGAAGACACACTGGTCACAGAGAACGTGTCGCCAATCATGTGACCCACATAACTGACCATTGAGGCATGCAATCCTGCCCATCCACTGACCAGACCGTGCACACCAAGTCAGACAATGAGTCACCGAGCAACAAAACTCTCCACACTGCCCTTTGGTGTTCAGATGAGTGAGAGAGCCAAGTGAAAATTGGCCATCATCTGATTAGACCACTGACATTATCTTCAATTTTATTAATTAGAAAATGAACAAACCAGTTTAGTCTATTCAGCTTCATGTCGATGATCGTTAGCCACCGTTAGAAAAGAATGGACACGTAGCTCAAGGCTAACAATTAGTCAAGATATTATCGATGTCATTATTATAATTGATTTATTTATCTAGTAACTCATAAAACTCAAGCAAAAGTCACAAATGAGTCATTAGAAGAAATAGATATTTAAACATATGAAAAATTAATAAAGTTCAGTTGCGTACTCAAGCGCATAATTATAATGGTACAAACTGTTAAGATCTATGCAAAGACAGGTTTGATGTCACCTGTGCTTTACAGCACGGTAATGTCTTTGGCAATCATCTCAACTCAGTGAGATGTCTCAAACTAGTCTCATCCACATTTGTCTTTTTTTGCACTGAGAATGACATGTCGTAGCTAACCACTAGCCGATGAGACAGTACTCTCTCTCTCTCTCTGCTAAGATCAACTCTCGACATCAATAGTATTAGGGAAATATTCGAGGAATTCACTGCCCGGTGAATGAGTATGTGAGCCAATGGTGGGCACTCCGATAACCAGCTAAGAGAGTAGCGCAAGGTAGGACAGCCAAAGATAGCACAGGATAGCGCATATGTAACTTATAATTGAAAGGAAGGATCGCAGTTGGATGCGCGAGTTTGTTGTGTCACGCGATAAGGTGACACCGTTCAAGACAAGGAGCATTCAAGTTTACCTCAAACTCTATGGTGACATTCGAGGTACGGTTGATGACAGCTGTCCGGTAGCGCACTTTCAAGTGTTTCCAAGGACAGTAACTTCTTTCCAATCACAAAGAACGCACACACGTTGAAGGTAAGACAGAGTGAGTTCCGTTTTGCATTTTTATGAAAATTAAACATAACTAAGCGAGAATTATTTTGTAAAAGTACACATGTGTAATAAAAGTACCACTTTTTTTCTAAATGCAAACCGAAGTGAGGCAATGGATAAACAAGTGCTGTGTTGTGGATCGCGGTGGATAGACGGCGACACTATAGCGACAGTAGCGAGCACTAAATGTTGGCAGTGGCAATCGGAACTATCGGTAATGCAACCATTTGCCGGGTGGTAGCACTCCGGTGTTCTTATGTCAATAGCATAGCTCTGCTCGGGCACTTATAGTTTGTCAAGCTTTGAAACAAGTTAAATGCATAGATCACCATCAAATTATAGATCAAAGAATAAAGTTCACATCCAAAGTGTAGAGGCTCTCCAACTCTATATTTAAATAAAAAGTTGTATATTTCAAAAGATAAAACAATAAAAATGTAAACATGAACACAAGATAACCATCGGCAATGATAAGACTGGAAAGTGGCAGTGATAAGTAAAAGTGGTCAATGACGAGTGGTGTACATTAACTCTTGTAAACTGAGAGTTGTCGTATCAAAATGACCAATAGGGGTCAGAGGTAAAATTGCCAATAGGGCCGTCAAGAGATCATGGTTGGTGTAATGAGACATGTCAGACCCAAAAGTAAGTGGGTCTGGTATCGAGTAACGCTCGAATATGAACGCAGATTCAAAGCCAATTGAATAATTTGCTTCATTGTATAGGCAAAAGAGTAGAGAATTAAATTCAAAAGCGTGTTGTTATATTAGAAGCATAAAGGAAAATGACGAACACAAAGCAAATGTAGAAGTAAGATGAGCAAGGCCAAGAGGGATGATGAGCGATCGAGAGAAGTGGAGCGTCATGGCGAAGTGCGCCTTGCAGACGATATTTGCCACTGACTAGATGGGTGGTCGACTGAAGACTGACGCCCGCGCCAGAGATGCACGCTGAGCCGAGGCACGCACTGGACCGATTCAGTCGATTCATTCATAAAAACATAGCTAAGATTGCTACACGCTATAGCGTGAGCCAGAGGGTGGCAGTGAGAGTAAATGAAGCACGCTGGGCTACATGTGTTTCTGGATCGGCTGTGAGACTAGTGTTGTCCGTGCGGACCACTGATGAAAAGTGTGTCAATGCACACGCACCGAGCTAGCAGAAGAACCTAATTCTTTTCTCTCTCCCTCATCGTGTGCCAAACTCTACAGTCTGCAGAGTGCGATTTTTAAGAATGCGATCACCATTGACGTCAATGTGACGTCAGCACGACTACCAGGCAACAACCAGTCCGAATTGGGGTAAATCGGGTTACTCGTGCGCTGTACAATGTAGCTCACAAGCAATTGCTAATGACTCAGGTTACATCGGGCTTCGATAAAGGTTGGCATCCTGAATCAAACAGAATCATACTCTTATAATCACAATAATCCTGTTGACCGGACACATAAATAAAGTCCTCCGATAAAATTATATTTTTGTAAACTATACTAGGTGCAAAACTTTGAACATTTCACACCTGGTGAAGAAAACAAACACCGACCGTCAACTTGATTGAGAATAAATGCCTGCGTGAACGATAAGCACTGCAGTCCATATAGAGTGACCTCTCGAAACAAAGTGCCAACTTGGCGACTGATTAGTAGCTCGCCAGTTAAAGCTTTTCCAAGCAAAAGCAAGTGCCAGTAGTGTGGGGTAGAGTGAGAGGTCAATCGCAATTTGCGTCATTACTGACGTCATCGGGTGCAGGTCAGAATCATAGGAGAATGTATGAATGCAGGCGCAAGTGTGTGGCCAAGGATAGAGCAAGAAGGGAGAAAGTATGAATGAAAAGTAGGTCACAAGTTCGAGTGTGCG
Source organism: Rhinocypha anisoptera (assembly GCA_011762765.2). NCBI lineage: Eukaryota > Metazoa > Arthropoda > Insecta > Odonata > Chlorocyphidae > Rhinocypha > Rhinocypha anisoptera. The sequence goes on from WURS02294307.1 coordinate 17,425, forward strand.
GGCGAGCGTGTGTGGAGAGTGTGGTGAGTGTGGCCCGCGTGGCCTCACCACTGGCAGGCGCGATCCAGCACCATTGCTATACACCCTATTACCAACAGTGCGCGCCCAAAATAGAACCTTCACACCAGTCTGGGTCATTCCAACGTTTCAACCAAGCCAAATCCCAAAAAAGTAAAAGGAAAATAAACCAAAAAGCTAAAAATAGTAACAGATAATGGCAAGCGCGTTCATGTTTGAACCACAATTCGATTCTAGTTAAAAGTACATGTATACTTGAAGAACCAAGCCGGTCTGTTTGTAATGCCGTTTCAGTCGATTTGTCCCAAACAGGTAGATATTAATTAAATTAGATAAATAAAGAAAAATTCCTTTCCCATCAATGTGTATTAAATAAAGGTTTGTAAACAAACAAGTTAAAATCTTAGAACAAGTTTGGTAGGATCGATTTTGTAACGCGTAGTCCAACCGTAAGATATTTTACCACAAATCAGTTGAACCATTTTTATGGTTATAAGTTTTTTCATAAAAATAGATCCATCCATTATGTATTAAATTGTATAATTAATAATTATTAATTATATAAGTATGAGTACTAGCACTAGAATGAATCCTTGCCTACGAGTGTTTACGGCGGCTTAATTACATAGAACAGAGTTCCACTGCAAGAGAATTCTACTAGTAAAGTACTTCTCATTTTTGCATGCAATTCAACACTGAATGATGAATTGAGAGAAATAAAAATAAAAATAATTATTATTAATCATAATTGTTGTATTATTTATAATTTATATATACATTCACTAGGATAATGAAAATCAATTATCAACTAAGGTTCAATATTGTTATAATAAAATTGTTTTTAATAAAAAAATAACACATTAAGTTGCATACCAAGCTGCAGCGCAATAGTGAAGTCATTAATAAGTTATTATTAATAATAATTGACAATAATATTTGACCAAAGTATTTTCTAAATTAGTTTTTGAAATAACCTGCATTTTTTAGAAAAGTGTGACAATTTATTTGTGAGTTATTCCATTTTGCTTGAATATAGATGGCGTCATGTGTTAGGACAACTCTAAAGCTTTTAACAAAAATGAAAAATTTTTAATTTTTAACTTCCAGGGCTGTTAACGAAGGTCCGGGTGAAAATTGTTCTAAAGCACAGTGGAAGTTAATTTGATTTTCCAGTTTGCCGC